>JASDQU010738735.1:110064-121079 GCA_032191745.1 Picea mariana
CGACCTTCACAGGTCACAAATTGTTTCACAATTACCAAAAGATCGTGCCACCTGGGTTTGAGGGTGGAAATAGGCATACCTTTATCACAGGAGACAACCTTCCTTGATATGAATAGTAATGGCCACGGCACCTCATCAACTTTGGAGTTTTTAAACCATTACTGGCCTGTAGATGCTAGTCCTGTAGCAGAACTTATGAATTATTCATTGAGTTCAAGCTGTATGTCACCTACTTTAGCCCTACACTCATCAAAGGTGAGGGCGAATTGTTGGGCAACCGAAAGGTTGAAGCCCTCGAACCTCTGTATAAACACGTGCCAACCATTATCTTCTAAATCCTTTCGAGCATTATCGAAGAGTAACAAAGCCTAGTTATCATTTGGCTCTACGCACACCACCGGTGCCATAGACAGGGGCACACAGTGAGCAAGGTGAATGGGCCAGGGTTTAGACAAAGCATACGCTGGGGTAGAATGCTCATAAGCTTACCTGAAAACTAGCAAAGGTGAACCGGGATAGGGGGAAAACATTAATGACAAAATGTGCGAAGGTGGTGGAGCTAGTTCAGCCCATGCACAACAGTCATATCCCATAGTACAACTGTCGGCGCATATAATGTTCAAACCACTATGCATATGTTAAAAACCATGCCATTCAATCAATGAAACCTTATGGTAAATCAACCAAACATTTGCGCAAGCGATAATATTAGCATCATTTTAAAACCAAAGCAATAATTCAAAATCACACCAAGGGTCCGATCATATGAAACATGCGTTATGTGAAAACATTTATACCAAGGGTCTAACCATAACACCAATATGTTTTCATGAAACCAATGTGTCAAGGGAATCCATTAAAAACTATATAAATCAAACCACCGCTACATCACAAACTCGATTAAAAGAATATCATCACCGTCTTGTAAAACGAAGTCATATTAACAAATAAAAATGTCAAATGGATAAGGATCTTGGAGTCTTGTCAATCGTATAACGATAAGTAAATTGGAAACGCAATGGGCATATCGACAAGAATGATTACAACAATTTAGTGGCGATTTTAATGTGACTTCGAAAACCAATTTTTCACGCTTGTAGTCATGAAAACAAGAACAAAGGTAAGTGTGCAAATAGCGCAAAAATAATAGTGTCGTTTTATTAGAGAATTGCGACGAAAATCAAGGTTTGCAAAACACTGGTGTAGGCAGCTTATAAGGACAGTAGAAAAATGTGAATTGGCTGCCAACACCTGTTGGATGTGCATGCCCTGCACTATCACCCTTCTCTCCAGGGCTTCAATCTGTTCACACAGATCATCAAAACTCATGCCGTATGCTTCTTCTTCTTCTTCTGCTTTTGCAAGCTCAAATGCTGCAGTCTTTTCAGCTTCCTGGCTGAAAGTATTGAGCCACTCCTCAGAATGCTCATCTTCTTCTCCTGCTTGGACAGCTTCCCAAATCTGTTCCAATGCTTCCTTCTTGACAATCTCAGCTGGTTGTCCTGCTTCTGTTGTTGCTACCTCAACATCCGCAACACAGACTTCTGCCTCCCCTTGGGAAAGTGGTAGGAATATCCCAATTCCCCCAATCATCAAAAGATCCCTCGGGTTCTCCTCTTCTGTCAGCTGCATCTGTTGATCCAAACCCAACTCTGAGTTTATGAGACCCTCAGATAGTCTCATCTGCTTATCCCTACCCACCTGACAATATGGGATTTCCCTACTACCCTCCTGGCAGTCTATGGAATCAACTGATCCCATCTCTATTCCCTTGCCCACCTGGCAAATTGGAAACTCTCAGTTGCCCTCCTGGTAGTCTATGAGATCGCACAGTGATCTCAATCCATTGGCCACCTGGCAATGTGAAATTCCCTAGCTGTCCTCATGACAGTCTGTGAGATCCTCAGCTGATCTCAACTCTTTTCCCACCTGGAAATTGGGAATTTCCTCTCTGCCCTCCTGGCAGTGCTTGAGATCTTCAGCTGATCCCAATTCTTCCTCAGCATCACTAAGATTTATCCCAGTCTCTGGTTCACATATCTAAACCCTTTTCTCTGGTTTGTTGAGGTTTTCAGCAGGCCTCAACCACCATCTCAGCGGATTACACTGTCTTTTGACCATCAACTCTGAGATTTTCTTTCCAACATATCTTTGGTCTTCAGTAGCCATATCACTATCCCTGTCTTCTCTCCTGGAAAACCTATTGCTGTCACTTTGCACCCCTGAGTGTTTCAGCTTCATCCACAGTCTTCCTGACTGTCTTCTTCTCCTATTCGCTTCACCTGAAATCTACAGATGAAGTCCTGCTCTGATACCACTTTGACGCAAACGCCAACTCTACCTCGATAGAGTCTCTGCATGACCTCCCGATCTTAAGGATCGTTCAATCGCTTTCCTGAGCTGAAGTGGATCTTTTGATTCCCTACTGGAATCTTCTTCCAATTGATCTACAGGTCCTTTTCAGAATCTCCCCTGTGCGAACAACACTAGGCGCGAGCTCCACCTTTTTGTGCGACCACAGCGCTATGACCAAGGACAAATTCTAAAGGCACTTGTCACAACTCGCCACTCACAAGTTCATGAGTTGAAACTCTGACTCTTCCTTTCCAACCTCACGATACCCAAAATGTCGATACGGGTGTGTCTCTTCCTCTGTCAGCACCTTCCTTGCACGACCGTCGGCTAGGCTTAACGCTAGCTCCTCTCGCTACTCACACCTTCGCAAGTCGAAGGGTTAAATATTTGTGATCTTCCTATGCAAACCTCCGAGACTTAAAAGTCAGCAAAGGTTGACCTTCCTTCCATACTTCTCACAACTCGCTAATTCACGAGTTATAGCGTCAATCTCCCAGGCTCTTGCCCCATGAATCCCCGAGATGTGAGAAGTCAACAGAGTGTTGACTCCTTTCTCCTATGGTGCATGTCCGCCTGTCAACTATGCAAGCCCCACCTTTTGGTTCTGCCACGTGTCCACACTCGTGCCTTGACTCTTAGCACTTCACGACTTCTGATGTCGATACAAGGTCCTCTCAACCTCCGAACCTCAGAATACATGAAACGCACAATGAGGCTCTGATCCAATGGTCCTCCCTTGACCCGGATCCAACGACTGTCTCCACTCCTCATGAATTCTCAACTTCGCGACTTGGAGCACTCAACTCTTGGGCCCTCACCCTACAAAATTCTGAGTTTGCGAGACCTGAATCCTGGATCTCTTCGGCACTTCACCGACTCTGCAATTGCTGCCACCTGTCCTCCTCAAATGAATAGTTGCGATTCTCTCGCGACTTCGCCACTCGCGACTTGGAGCACCCAAGTTCTGGGTTCTCACCTTGTGAACCTCCAAGTTCATGAGATCCCTAGATCTCTGCCACCTGTCCTCCTCAAATGGATGGTCCCAATCTTCTCGTGACTTCACCACTCGCGAAGTAAAGGACTTCCTTCTCTGAACCCTGATGTCTGAATCTCCGATATGGGTGATCTTGTGACACATGTCCACTCCCAAATGAACGGTTCAGATCTAATCTCACCTCTTCGGGACTTCTGATGTCGAGTGCCCAGAATTTCATCCTCCAGACTCCCAAATGTTGATATCCCGATCTCCAACCTTTTTAGGACTTCGCTTATGCTACTCTGTGTGTGAGGGTTTAAACCTCGTGTAGCTCCTGACAGATCCAACAGTTGTTGGGTTCTTCACTCAAGATCTGATGGTTCAGATCATTTCTCCCGTGTGCTCCTCCTGTACTTCCTCCTGGATGTGGAAACCTTCAACGGTCCAGATCTTTTCGGCTGATCTGACCATAGCTATTGCTCCTGCTGAGCCTTGGCGCTTTTCTTCTGGACTTGGAAGAATTTCAAATTCTCAAAGGCCTCGACCTTTGTTTCTTTTCTCTGCGAGCTTCACAACTTTGAATCCTCGGTTGCGTGTATGAAACACTACTCCTCCTAAGCTTTGGTCCCGAATCTGAAGGATTCTGACTTTTGCACTCTTGCAGAGTCTTTACATCCAAAGTGTTGTCTCTTCTGAGCTTCTTTGAGACTCGGACCTCAAAGGAAAATAGTTCCTTCTTCCTTCTCCCTCATATGGAGAAATATGATGCCCCCCTTGGCACTTTGTCTGCTCAAGAAACCTATTGTTGAGTCTTTCAGGGTGTTCAACAACCCTGTGAAGATCCTTCAGTGGACTCTTCTTCAATATCTAAACTCAAAGAGTTCCTTCTGTGTGCTCTAGCACTTACTCAATGCCCTCCTGGCAGAGTATCAAGAATTCTCAGATGATTCTTGCTTCTAATGAACTCACAGCAGAGTTCTTCTTCTGTGCACTCCTTGCACCTGCTCAATGCCCACCTAGCATATCTTTACAGAACTCCTCAGAGATTCTATTTTCTTCTGACTCTCAACAGAGTTCCTCTGTGCACTCCTTTGCCTCTGCTCAATGCCCACCTAGCAGAGATTTTACAGAACTCCTCAGATATTATGTCTACAACTGTGTTCTCCACAGCCTTGCCTCCTGAGGTATTCAGCAACCTCAAAGGTCTTCCTCTGAATTGTTGATTTCATCTATTGTTCCCTCCTGGCACGTCTTTGTCTGACTCCGCAAAGTTCAGAAGTGCATCTATGCACTGGTATATAGAGACCGCAGTACTCTATCACGCCCTCCTGGCATGAAACCACAAAGAACCTCTCAAGCCTGAAAATCAAACAACTCTCTACAAATTCACACCTAACATACATCTATAGCATACATTGAACACACAAAGACATTCACACAACATAGACAATATGCAAGAAAAACTGCTCTTTGTATTAAATGGCAAATGCTTGTTTTTACAAGGTGTCCCTGAGCACGGCCTGTAACAAGGTCTCGGCTCCTTCTCTTGCACACTCACTCTCTCTTGTGCATCTCTAACTATTCCAAAATGAGATCGAAATTGATCTTTTACATGAGGGGCTCTTCGAGCTCTTTCCTCCAATCTACCTACCCTATTCAATTACATTGAATTGGTTGTCTAGTCCACAATCTGGATCTAGATCTCAGCCTTACAAACATTAAAGGCCTACCTACTCTAATGCCTACACAAAGGCACAACTTCATAGCTCAATAGCCTAAAACATTTAATTACATTCAATTTCAAAATTGAAAACGAGGGTTGCGCCTCTCTTCAGCCTTGAATGCACGTGCTGACGTGGCTGGCTGGCTGATGTGGAGAGATGCTCTTGCATCAATGTTTCTCATTTATATGTTTATATGTATGCCCATAGTACTGTAGGAATATTTTCGTCCCATTCATCTTTGTCGATGCCGTAAATATTTGCAAGTCCTTTGAGTAATGTTTTGATAAAATATTCGACCTCCCCATTTGTTTGTGGGTGGTAGGTAGTCGTTCGTCTGTGATCGATTAAAAAATTTTCTAATAGAATTTTAATTGTTTCGTCCATGAAGTGTGTGCTCTGGTTGTTGATCAGTGTAAGAGGACAGTCGAACCTTGTAATTATATTCTTATATATGAACTTTTCAGCAACTTCTTTGGTACATGATTTGACTGGCTCAGCTTATACCCACTTTGTCACATATTCTACAATAGTGATAATATACTTAACATCAAATCTTCTTTCCCTCTATAGAAAAGGACCAATGAAGTCAATGAACCAAATTTTGAATTCTCTAGTAGGATTTATTGAACTGAGAGGCATTTAATTTTTCCATAGAGGTCGCCCAAGCCTTTGAAAACTATCACACTTTCTAATTTGATCCCAACATTCTTTATGTAGAGTTGGCCACCATAGGACTTCTTGCAATATATTTCTGGTTGTCGTGTCAACTTAAAAGTGGCCCCCAGATGGTCCTACATGAGCTCCATTAATGACATTTTCCCTTTCATATTCGGGAATGCATCTCCTTAGAATGTCATTGGTTCCCATTTTTTAAATATACCCATTTATGATTGTGAAAGGTGCATCTTTTAAGGCTAATACTTTCTTTTTGTTTGTCGCAAGATCTTCTGGAGCCTTTCCTTCTTCTAAGAAATTTGCTATATCTTCTAAGTCTTTCGCAGCATCTTCGACTTTGAATAAATGTGCATCTGGGAGGTGTTCATCAATGCATGTCGGGTCTTCTCCCATTTCAAGTCGTGAGAGGTGGTCGAGTCAGACGTTCTTTTTTACAGGTCGTGTGATTACATCGAACTCAAACTCCTGAAATAAAAGTAACCAACGAAAAATATTTCCTTGGTGGACCGATTTTTTAACTAAGTATTTCAATGCTTTATGGTTTGTAAAAAATGTGAATGGATTGGCAAGTAGGTAGTGATTAAATTTATGTAAAATGAATATCATTGATAGGGATTCTCTTTCTGTGGTAGAATAGTTTCTTTATTATTTGTTTAATTTTCGAATTGTGTATACATTTGGATGATCAATAGTGTCAGCGTATGGTTGTGCTAGCACCGACTAGACAACAGCATTGAAGGCATCGACATGTACATGAAACCTTCTCAACTAATTGATAAATTTTAGTATTTGTGCTTCGACCAACTTCTTCTTTAGGAATTCAAAGGATTCCTAACAATCTTGGCTCCATATAAACTCGATTTATTTTTGTAGAAGCTCATCCATTGGAAATGTTATGTCCGAGTAGTGTCGTATAAAATTTCTATAGTATCCAGTGTGTCCCATAAATATTTTGATTTGTTTTTGGTTCATGGGCATATCTAAGTCGAGAATAATTTTAATCTTTTCCATGTCGACCTTTACTCCATCTTTGCATACCACATGTCCTAGCAGGATTCCAATTGGTGTAGCGAATATGCATTTATTAATATTTAATGATAGTTGGATTTGCCTGTATTGTTCTAGCATGAGCTTAAGCCATTGTATATGATTTTTAAATAAGTTTTATATTTTCCAGTCGTCAAAGTAAACAACCATAGTAATATATATATATATATATATATATATATGAACCTTGTAATTATATTCTTATATATGAATTTTGCAGCAACTTCTTTGGTACATGATTCAGTTGGCTCAGCTTCTACCCACTTTGTCACATATTCTACAGCAGTGATTGTTGGAAGATTGGTTGTTGTCATTGATGTCAACCCTAGTCATGGGTTTTAGACTGCAAGATTGATGAAGGTATTTGGACATGAATGAAAATGCACATGAAGATACAACACCCATGGATGGATAGTATACATCATGTTGTTTCTGATGGTATGTGGCATGTCACGTGGATCCTCATGGTTGAGGATAAATGAATTTTTGAAGATGACAAAGTGAATTGAAGAAGGAAGTACATGTAGGCCCTGAAGATAATTAAAGAAAAGAATTACAAAATAATAAATTGTCGGGTCGGCCCTAATGTTAAAAGGAAGTGGCATAAATGGTATAAATAAATATCATTATACATTCATTTGATACACAAGTCTAATTTAAGAGGAAATCAGAAGTAAAGAAGGTCGGATTTCCAGGGAGGATGAAGTATTTTGGTGATGTGTTCTAAGGTGTTCTAGGTAAAACAGTAATAACTTCTTCATAGAGAATCCAAATGAAGTGGGACAAATTACATTGGAAATCGTACAGACTATAGTTTCTATTGTGCAAGTTTTAGAATCTAATGTTAAATATTGAGCATGGGGCATTCTGTACAAGTTCGGTCTCCTGAATAAACCAGAATTGAACAAGGTCTACCATTCTCTCTATAACTTCTTTTTGGGGAGGATTCAAGGAGTGAAAATTGGAGAAGTTTCAGAGAATACATTGAGTGATATTATCTACAGGATCAGATTATTCCAAGAATTGAATAATTGCATAAATTGAAGAAGTCTCAGGAAGCATTATCAGGTTCTATGTGATGGTTGGTTGATGGTGATGATTTAATGTAAATTTTTATATCTCTCATATATTCTTGGGTGGAAGGAAGGGGAAAGGATGGAGAGTTAAACCCTCTCTTGATATTGGATGATTGTATCTTCCTCTTGGAGGTTTATCCCTCCCTTCACATTTGGAAGTTGTAGCTACCTTTGGAAGTAATTACTTTCCTTGAACAATAACTATTGATTATTTCTCATATATTTTGCATGGTGTATTGTGGTGTATTGGTGTAACTCTTATACTGTTGTTCATTTCTCATTGGATATAGTTGAATGGTTTAAGTATAAGTTGAAAAAGGTTTTAAATTGTGTTTGATACTGATTCACCCCCCTCTCAGTATCAACAATGATAATATACTTAGCATCAGATATTCTTTCCCTCTATAGAAAAGGCCCAATGAAGTCAATGGCCCAAACTTCGAATACTCGATTAGGATTTATTGAACTGAGAGGAATTTAATTTTTCCATAAAGGTCACCCAAGACTTTGAAAACTATCACACTTTCTAATTTGATCTCGACATTCTTTATGTAGAGTTGGCCACCACAAAACTTCTTGCAATATATTTCTAGTTGTCGTGTCAACTTAAAAGTGGCCCCCAGTTGGTCCTACGTGAGCTCCATTAATGACATTTTCCCTTTCATATTCGGGAACGCATCTCCTTAGAACGTCATCGGTTCCCATTTTTTAAAGATACCCATTTATGATTTTGAAAGGTGCAACTTTTAAGGATAATACTTTCTTTTTGTTTGTCGCGAGATCTTCTGGAGCCTTTCCTTCTTCTAAGAAATTTGATATATCTTCTAAGTCTTTCACAGCATCTTCAACTTTGAATAAATGTGCATCTGGGAGATCTCCATCAATGCATGTTGGGTTTTCTCTCATTTCAAGTCGTGAGAGGTGGTTGGGTCGAAAATTCTTTTTTCCAGGTCGTATGATTACGTCGAACTCAAACTCCTGAAATAAAAGTAACCAGCAAAAAATATTGCCTTGGTGGACCAATTTATTAACTAAGTATTTCAATGCTTGATGGTTTGTAAAAAATGTGAATGGATTGGCAAGTAGGTAGTGATGAAATTTCTATAAAGTGAATATCATTGATAGGGATTCTCTTTCCGTGGTAGAATAGTTTCTTTTTTATTTGTTTAATTTCCAACTTGCATATGCATTTGGATGATCGACTGTGTCGGTGTATGGTTGTGCTAGCACCGAATAGACAATAACGTTGGAGGAATCGACATGTACATGAAACCTTCTCGACCAATCGGTAAATTTTAGTATTGGTGCTTCGACCAACTTATTCTTTAGGAATTCAAAGGATTCCTAACAATCTTGGCTCCATATAAACTCGATTTATTTTTGTAGAAGCGCATCCATTGGAAATGTTATGTCTGAGTAGTGTCGTATAAACTTTCTATAGTATCCAGTGGTCCCATAAATATTTTGATTTTTTTTTGGTTCACGGGCGTATTTAAGTCGAGAATAATTTTAATCTTTTCCATGTCGACCTTTACTCCATCTTTACATACCACATGTCCTAGCAGGATTCCAATTGGTGTAGCGAATATGCATTTATTAATATTTAATGATAGTTGGATTTGCATGTATTGTTCTAGCATGAGCTTAAGCCATTGTATATGATTTTTAAATAAGTTTTATGTTTTCCAGTCATCAAAGTAAACAACCATAGTTATATATATATATATGAACCTTGTAATTATATTCTTATATATGAATTTTGTAGCAACTTCTTTGGTACATGATTCGACTTGCTCATCTTCTACCCACTTTGTCACATATTCTACAGCAGTGATAATATACTTAGCATCGGATCTTCTTTCCCTCTATAGAAAAGGCCCAATGAAGTCAATGGCCCAAACTTCGAATGCTCAATTAGGATTTATTGAACTGAGAGGCATTTAATTTTTCCATAGAGGTCGTCCAAGCCTTTGAAAACTATCACACTTTCTAATTTGATCCTGACATTCTTTATGTAGAGTTGGCCACCACAGGACTTCTTGTAATATATTTCTGGTTTTAGTGTCAACTTAAAAGTGGCCCCCAGCTGGTCCTGCGTGAGCTCCATTAATGACATTTTCCCTTTCATATTCGGGAACGCATCTCCTTAGAACGTCATCGGTTCCCGTTTTTTAAACATGCCCATTTATGATTGTGAAAGGTGCAACTTTTAAGGATAATACTTTCTTTTTGTTTGTCGCAAGATCTTCTGGAGCCTTTCCTTCTTCTAACAAATTTGCTATATCTTCTAAGTCTTTCACATCATCTTCAACTCTGAATAAATGTGCATCTGGGAGGTCATCGTCAATGCATGTTGGGTCTTCTACCGTTTCAAGTCATGAGAGGTAGTCGGGTCAGACGTTATTTTTTCCATGTCGTATGATTACGTCGAACTCAAACTCCTGAAATAAAAGTAACCAACAAAAAATATTGCCTTGGTGGACCAATTTATTAACTAAGTATTTCAATTCTTGATGGTTTGTAAAAAATGTGAATGGATTTGCAAGTAGGTAGTGATGAAATTTCTGTAAAGTGAATATCATTGATAGGGATTCTCTTTCCATGGTAGAATAGTTTCTTTTTTATTTTTTTAATTTCTGACTTGCATATGCATTTGGATGATCGACTGTTTCGACGTATGGTTGTGCTAGCACCGACTAGACAACAATGTTGGAGGCATCAACATGTACATGAAACCTTCTCGACCAATTGGTAAATTTTAGTATTGGTGCTTTGACCAACTTCTTCTTGAGGAATTCAAAGGATTCCTAATAATCTTGGCTCCATATAAACTCAATTTATTTTTGTAGAAGCTCATCCATTGGAAATGTTATGTCTGAGTAGTGTCGTATAAAATTTCTATAGTATCCAGTGTGTCCCATAAATATTTTGATTTGGTTTTTGTTCATGGGCATATTTAAGTCGAGAATAATTTTAATGTTTTCCATGTCGACCTTTAATCCATCTTTACATACCACATGTCCTAGTTGGTGTAGCGAATATGCATTTATTAATATTTAATGATAGTTGGATTTGCCTGTATTGTTCTAGCATGAGATTAATCCATTGTATATGATTTTTAAATAATTTTTATATTGTCTAGTCGTCAAAGTAAACAACCAT
>JASDQU010738735.1:121150-133900 GCA_032191745.1 Picea mariana
TGAAATGCCTTAGCAACTATTCTCGAGAAGACTGTTGGTGCATTATTTATTCCAAATGGCATGAATTTGTAGGAGAAGGATCTGAATTCTGAGACGAATGTTCTCTTTGGTTGATCTTGTTTTGCTATCGACACCTTATTATAACCTGAGAATTCGTCAGTAAATGAATAGCACTCATGGCCAGCGACTTCATTAATGATATCATCGGTGAAGGGGCTAGAAAACGGATCTGCCACAGTCAATTTGTTGATTCCTCTGAAATCGTTGCAAATTATGAGCTTCTTGGGGTCATGTTTCTTTGGTTGCACCACCATGGGGCTTGCCCATTCTTCTTTGTCGATTGGGTAGATGATAATTTCTTACTGCGTACCTTTGATATCTTTCTGGATGATCGGCTTATATTTGTGGGCTAGTTTGTATGGTCATTTTTTAATTTTCTTTACTCCTTGAATGAGTTTGATCCTCATCTCTCCCATTTCATCTACAATTCCTTTCAATTCCTTGTAGTCGCGGGCAAAAACGTCTTGATAGTATTTTAGCAAGTTGACTATATCGGTTATTTTCTTGTCTACCCAATAATCACCTATTCATATCATTTCTGGGTGATCATCCTTTGATATGTTGAATTATTTTGTTTTAATTTTAGCCTCCATCCATTCTGGTGGTTTTTCTTTATCGAGATGATGTTCCCCTTCTTTGATTTTTATAAAAATTTATGGGAATTTAGGTTGTTCCCACTCTTCTTTTTGTTTTGTAGCTATGCTAAATACTAATTTCACATGATTCTGTTGTGTTGGGAGGTTCTTTTTCAACTGAAATCTTTGACCTAGACAACATGTATTTTACATGTCGAGTCTTCGTGCCGTCGGGAATTTCTTATCTTCTGTCGATACAATATTGCATGTCGATGTCGATCCTAAATCCATATTCATCTTCCCTTTTTCTTTCTATGTAGCTGGTGTTGGATTTTCTAAGAAGTTTCTAATTTCTTATGTTGCTTCTTTTAGTTTCTCTTCTTCTAGATTGAATTCAAAATCTTGCACAAAATTTTGTTTAATTTCTGCCCAATTTAATGTATGGCCGCAATCTTCTTCAATTTTATACCACTTGTTTGGTATTTCATCTAGCGTGCTTAGAAACATATGGGTCCATACCCTTTCATATCTATAACATATCCTTCGCCATTCATTTTCTCATCTCTAAATATGTTCTACTAGATCATACCCAACCCTAAAAATGGGGATATTAGCTACTTTGGATAGCTTCTGGTATCCAAATATTTCAATGAAATATGTCGACATAGTCGTCCAAGTTTGTAGCCCAAGTGAGTGTGTTTCCCAGCATATTGCAACTTGGCCTGTGAAATTTTCCATGAGGCTAGATGTTCTTCCTTGCTCTCTGGTTGATTTCGACACTGCTTCGACATGTGTCAAAGGTGTGTGTCATTCATTATATCGTAAGGGCCTGTTTAGTCATTTGTTGGATGGTATAAGACTAGGAATTTGTCAAATTTTCTTTTCATATACTATTGGTACCACCTGGATCGAGTAGCACATTCTTGGCTACTTTGGGATAATTTCAATGTACCAACAATCTTTTGCGTGTGCTTCGTAATTATTGATTTGTTATTTGTAAAGAGTGGAGTCGGATTTATGCCCGACCAACACGGGAGATTCTCTCAAAATTTCTCCTTGTGTGGTCGGTTCTACATAATCTCTTTGTTCATTATTTATTTGATACAGGAACTGAGCTTCTTGGTCTTCATCCCATGATTCATTCCATTGTTTTCCTTCTCTTGTATCTAAGGGAATGAGTATTTTTCTTCCATCGCCTTTTAATTTGATTCTATATTTTTCTAGAGAGATGTTTTATTTCATTTTTTGACACCATGAGTGATCGACAAGTGATCCATATGCTAGCATCCCTTCAACTACGTCGACGACTTCAAAGTCTACTTGAGTCATAATACCCATTATTTGAGTGTCAACATTTCTGAGAATATTAATGGGCTCTATCAATCTTTGATCCACAAGTTTGAGATAATTCAGAGTTGGTGCTAAAGAAAGTCGACCTAGTCTTATCCAAGTTTCTCGAGGTAAGATATTAACTTGGGATCCAAAATCGACAACTACTTGTTTGATCGATACTTCATTGATTTCTAGGTCGAATCATGGATCATAATATTTATGCTTATATTAGAGTTTTCTGACATCCTTTGTTGGTCTTTGTCCTTCTTTGTATTCTTTTAATATATTTAGCAGTTCCAGCAGTCAACCAACTAACTGTTTTTCTTGTAGTAGTTGTAGGAATTCTTGTACAATATCTTCATTTTGTCTTCCATTTTTTGCCTAAAGAATCTGATAGCCTCTTTCATAATTTGTTCTTCCTTATAAGGATTTGGGAAGAAACTATTCTTTTGTTTCTGTTGGTCATGAAATGTAGTACTGTTAAGATCTCATCCTGCACCAAATCTCGTGACGATATTTAAATTTTTTGAATTCGGTACTTCTTCTTTTGATACTGCATGTAGAAGATTTACATTTTTTCTAGTCATAATTTTATCGAGTACTATTGGGCACTCTTCTAATGAGTGATCACCAATGTCACATATATTGCAAAATTTCAAGTTGATTATGTCTTTCATTGGGCAATTTGGATTGATGTGATCATCTTTCCAACAGTTGTAGTAGTATGGTCGTCCTCTTCCTCGATCTTGACCACCAAATCAATCGCGACCTCGACTATAGTTATCCTCCCTTTGAACCTAATTGTTAGTTTTTTCGGTGGCTTCCATGTGATATATTGTTCATACACTGGCTTGATTCCATGCATTGAAATAGCAATCTGATGTTTTATGATTAGAAGCTTCACAGATATGGCACCACTTGGTATTTTTCATATTGTGTGGCCAATATTGTATACTATGATCAGTAAGACACTCACATATGTTACAATATTTCTAAACTTGTACTCTATGTGCATATATTGTTGTTGGTGGTTGATCATTGAAGCTACATGTTTCCTTTGTATGTCCTTATTCACAGCATGTTGTGCACCAAAGTTGATTTCTCCTTATAGATAGATTCTTAATCGTTTGTTGTAAGTGCTCTGTTTTTTCTTCAAGTCTTTTGGTCGACGAAGCAGTTGACGGGCCATCATCATCCGATTCGACGTGTTGTTCTTTTTGTAGCATGTCTTCATAGGTTGTTACTTTTTACAAGCATAATTGAGAGAATATTCTTTGTAAGAACCAAATGACGTACCATTAAACTAGCAAGCCTTAGTCGATTGTTGTTGGAATTTGACTCAAGAGATATTTGAATCTTTTATCGTATTCCCATACTAATTTGCCTGGTCACTGTTTTATTTATTTTACCTTCTGTGCAGCCAAGTGTGTGTCATATTAGACTTTAAAGAATGACATAAAATTATCTTTTATATCTAAATTTTTCTGGTTTTGATTTTTTGTATAGTTCATAAACCATGTCAAGGCACAGTGTCGGAGGGCGGCTCTAAGTTGTGCCATTTGTTTGTCTTCGTCGGTGATGTCTGCGGCATCCCATAATTTTTCACACATGAACCAATGTCTTTTTGGCTCCTCATCTCCCTTGTATAGGGGTATATGGTTAAACCCCATTTTTATTGTCCTTTTAGGGGCACACAATTTTTGTGGTGTCTATGTTACCACAATTTTCGACTGTCTTGTCGAATCGTCGATTAGGTTTTATTGTGCATGTTTTCTGTTGGTTGATCTTTTACCGTGTGGTACTCGAGGAATAAGTGTCTCTTGTTCACTACATAAAGTATCTCTTCTATTTGATAACTTTGATCTTTATACTCGACTAAGTGTCGTTCCAATGGTTATGTCGATTCACGACTGTAACTAGTTTCTTCTCTTGATAATAAATTTGGCAGGGGGGTCGTTTCGGTGAGATCCTTAATTTATATGAGCATTTTTTTGGTTTCATTTCTTTATGGATCAACAATGAGAGCATCACGTAAGTTTTCATGCTCGTCAGTCATGTACCATAATCTTGCAGATTGTTCATTGATCTGCAGTCATTGATGGAGGAATTCTTTTATTCGTAGGTTGGTTTCTAGCATGGGGGAAGTGTGTATCATTGGTCCTAATTATTCCTAATCCATGCTTTCACGATCGTCTTCTGGTTGATAGGAATTCAATCTAGTCTCTATCAACTCTACATCACTACTTCTTTTGGGGGTCGTCGTAGCTATTGTTATTTCCAGATCTAGTCGATTCACTTCAAACTCAAACTGCACATGCGCTATATCAAGCTAACCCTCCCCAATCATATTTCTATTCGACTTCTGATTGTTCCACATGTTATAAAGTTCTTCCCTTTTCTTTTTCCTTTTATCCAGTTCTAATCTATGGATGTTAGCAGATTGCTTGTGTGCTTGCTTTCCTCTCGAAAAAATTTATACTTTAGTAATCAGAACTTATAGTATGATTTCCTTTTGGAAGCTCACTGATTCGACCGACTCCCCATCACCACCCCGACTTACTCAAGGTCAGTAGTACTGGCCATGTTCATTTATTCAAAAAAAAATCTTGGGCTTATCTTGTATATTTGCACTTTGCATCCAGAAATCCTTCCCACTCCTCGTCTCTCTCTTGGTAGTTATTGTTTGGTAACGGTGTGCCTAGTCGAGGTCAGTATTCGAAAATGTCACTGAATCTCTTATCAAGGAGGAATTTATGAAGAAATTTCAAGACAATGCACATGAATCCATCATGTAATTCAATATAAAAAATTTCTTTGATTTTATCAAGAGATGTTCAATATTTGATGGATTGATATGGAATATAGTCTTTGACAACTCGCTCTAACCAATAATGAAAAAATTTTCATCCTCGATTCGTAAGCTTGAGGCTTAGTTTCTCATCGAGTGTTAAATTACACATTACCTGACTTGTTGATGTACTAAAATAGCTCTTCAGGGACAACTTCTACAAATCTTTCATGGGTTTCTGAAAAGAATCTTGCTCTTGCTTCTACGAGTGAAAGGTTATTTCTTCTGGCATAATTTTTGATGTAATTCTTAGTATTTCGTTCCCACCATTCACGTATATCTTGTAGGGTTAACATCTATGTATACTTCTGCATACCCAGGTTCAAAACTACTGGAAACAAAACCAATGTTGTAATCTAGGGGAAAGTAGGGAGATTTACCAATAGTCCTTACATAAGCAACATAGAAGGTACATGCATATAGATATAGATAAAGACATACATAAGTAGTGAGAGCCCAAAGATATGTATTTATTAAAGGATAAATCAATGCAGTATAATGTTTACAATCTCTCACATGGAGCCATCAAAGTCTCTATGTTCTTGTCTATTTATACTTCTATATATCTAGTTACTAGGAAGTTGTAACTACTTAACTACCTGGGTCGGTCGGCTATCATATACTTCGACTGACTTACATTTCCAACTTCATCGATCGACTGACAGGCTTAGTTGACAGACTCAACTAGCCCCTACAACAACCCTCCCATACTTAAATTTGGCAAGTTGTATAAGGTCTTTGAGCATTTGTTTAATCTGAAAAGGGGGGATTTGATACACATGTTTGGGTGGTTCTTTTATTAAATGTGGATTACTTGGCATGATACATGGGACTTGCAGACCCTTGGAGGGAATACTTATTTGTATTTTCAGGACCTTTACAGGTGAAATCATTTCTATGGAGGGACTAGGTCACTTGGACCTTCATAGGGGCTTGAATCTCATGGGATGTATGATGCACTCCACTCATTTCACACTTGAGAAGATGAACGTTTCCTTTGGAAGCATTTGGACAATGTTTGAGGATGAAATTGTGTCCCCTTTCACCTAAATGTTGGCCTTGGGAGGCCTAGGACATCATACCCTAGCCCTTGACATCACCTTGGATGATGAGGTTTGATGGTTATAGTGGTGATGTGATGTGATTTGATGGAGAGAGATGCATTACCTGTCATTCTAGCACATGACGAGATGACACATGGCCTTTGGAGGTCAAACGATCATCACTTCAAGGATAAACGTCTCATACTTATCCCAACATCACCCTTTTAGGTCACGACATCGTAATCATTAGGGATTTATTTTATGTAAATTTTAATTTTGTAACTTGTAAAATAAAATAGAGGAGTTCGACCTCCTTCTAATTTTTTGTTGACTTTTAAAAGTGGACAAATTGGTTTTAGGTGACCTCATATAAATAGAGGTCACCTCACTTTCATTTTGTCGTCATGTTTTTAGAATCACATAACATTCTTGGTTGAAATTTTTTCCCTACTTTGGCAATTCTATCTCTCTCTTCTTTAGCGCAAATGGATGCTTTTGCTTGTCTATTGGTGAAGGAAGGCTAGTGTTATCTCTTGGATGTTTGTTTCTTGTAAATTGTGGTGGGATATTTTTTATAAGTAAGGGTTTTTCATGTGATCTCTTGGATTAGGTAAGAAATTTATGCAATTGTATGTTTTCTTCTTGATTTCAAGGTTAATTTTTCAAAATCGTTGGAGGATTATAAGGGCATACACCCTCCATCAAGATATATCTTTATTGTCATTGAAAAGGCTATTTTGAAAAGGTTTCTACAAGAAGTAAATGGGCTTACACCCTTGTAGATTTACCTTTCTAAGGTTCGTTTACCCTAGGGAGTAAAATGACTTACACCCCTAGAGAAGTAATAAACCCTAGCTCATAAACAAGAGACCACGTAACCCAATAAATAAGGCACTAATATTACTGCATTGGAGATTGAATATTATGCATTGGTAAACGTGATATCAAGGAGATTGAATTGTTTAAGTTTGGAATTTGATTTTACATGTTTTAAGATACATTGTTCCCTAATGGTGTCTTGATTAGCCAAGTGATCTAATTTTTGTAATAAAATTTATGCTTCGACCAATAGGGTTGTAGTAAACTCATTCTCTTTTCATTCTTTACTCACTCTTCTACCACTAAAATTCACTTGTAAGCCTTGGTAATTGTTCTATTGGTTATAAGCTATATTTTGGGTGGTTTACTTGTTTATTATAGTGGCTATAAATTTTTGTGAAAAAAATTCTACAGCCATAAGGTTGTTACATATATTTTTTATAACACTTAGTAACATCCCTCTATTTGCTATCAAAGTCTTGCTCTAATCATTGGAAATTTATCTACTTGTAGCTAGCTTTATTTCCAACATATTGCACTTGATTTCGATGGTATAATTTGTGGATCTTATACTCTTTTTACTACTGATATATACATATCCATATTGTTTCAATTTGGTACAGCAAGGTTACTTTTTGAATCCCCACTGATTTTGAGGCTTGTATCTTCATAAATTGTCTTGTTCTAGGCAAGGCTAACATTGTTTTGTAGGTAAACTACCTTGGAAACCAATTACCTTCTCACGAGACTCATTCTAAAGCCTGATTCTACTCTTGAACTTGACATATAGGGGCATTCTCCATCCCTTTTCACTTTCCATCGCAACCCCCTTAGGGTCACCTGGGAAGCCTCCCTTGTATTGGATTTATCCTTCACTAAAACAAGGGGGACATCTATTAAGGTGACGATGATAGGTGTTCCTAATTGTGTCACATTTTCTATGGATTGGGTTGGTATTTTCCCAAAATACAGATTATAGGATAACATTTTTGGTGCCACTTCTAGGGAGTATTTTGAATCATTCATGACCTTTAATAACCCTTGGAAAGTTATCCCAGATCCTTTCCCTAACTTGCTTGGTGATTCCACCTGAGGGAAGTTCCCTCTCCCCCTTTGATGAAATTTCTAAGGTCATTTGGTGATTCCACAACCTAAGAATCCACATTTCCCTAACACCCCTCCCCAAGGAAGATTCAAGCCTTCCAAGGTCTACCAAAGAAGGCCTCCTTATAATTCCCCCATTGTCAAAACCTTGTTTCAAGGTAACCTTCCCCTCGCTCCAATGGATCGTTCTTGGGTTGGCAGCCCCCACAACCATTTGAATCTGGAAACCATCCATGTGTATCCCAATACCATTCCTAAAGAGTATCACAAATAGTTTCCAAATTTCACTGGGAACAACATTATCACACATGAAGAGCACCTTGAAGCTATTGGTGTGGCCATGGAATATAATGGTGTAGAACATGAAGACGTTGTGATGAAGTTATTAGCTATGTATCTTGATGAAGACGCTAGAAAGTGGTATAAAATATTTTAGTTGATGACCACTTGGCATCTTATGAAGCTTTCTCTAAGTTGTTTAAGAAAAGATGGACAACAAAGAAGGACAATAGAATTGTATTGATGCAATTCAATTAAATCAAAAGGAAAGAAAATGAAACATAAAATATTTTGACACCAGATTTGACAACTTACACAATCAAATCTCAAAGGACTTATGTTCATCAGATGCAGTTTTTCACCTCCTCTACTTGAATTCTTTCGAAGGACAGTTTGGTTTTATTCTAAAAAAAATATGCTTAAAATTATGGAAAATTCCAGAGAATATAGTGCTCAGATTGAGGAACATATTATCATCTCAAAGATCAATCATTTTTAGTTACCTTGTGCCAAGATGGAACCAAAGATGAGGAATTCAACCAGGATAGTTCATGATCCTATCGCACTCATAAATTAGAATTTGGATCAAATGAATACTCAGTTCATCCATAATTAGAATCAGATCATGAAAAGGTTGAAAACCTTGAATAGGTATCATCATGCGTCGAGACCTCAATTTGTTAGACAACAAACCACAGGTTGGAAAGCAACACCACAACAGGAAGCAAAGGCACATGATACCTTAGATTTAGCTGGGATGATCAAATTGGAGGGATCACCATGGTGTATTCCTTACAAGGAACCTCATTCAAAGGATTAATGTCTGAGATGGATGAAAGAAGAAGAAGATCCATGTACTATGGACAAATTGAACTTCATTGGCACAATTTCAACTCTTCAGGATGAAGAGCGCATTGATGTCACTAAGGAACACTTGAATAAATCAAGAAGAGAGAATTTAGATGAGCTTGGTTGGAAGTTTTGAACCAAATGGATAAATATCTTAAGGATAAGTTGAGGAAAAGGGAAATATTGACATACTCAAGGAAAAAAAAAGTGCAGGCCCCACCACTTATAGCTACCAAGGAAGTTCAGCCACCTCCTCCACCACCAGTTCATGATTTTATTCCACAACCTGCACCATAAAATGAAGAGATTTGTCTAAATATATATGTACCCATCATGATGGGAAAGATGAACATGCCTGTACATGTGGTAGAAATGTGCAATATTCCTTTCATAAGAAGAGAAGTTTTGAAGGCATTAAAGGTACAAGATGGAGCAAGGGATCCTCCAGTAATCCTAAATACTATGTATCATGGGGGGGTAAGAAGAAGGATCTCCCCATTTTTATATTTCCTTGGGCATAAATGATTTTCGTTTGAATAATTGTATATTAGATTCTGGAGCCTCAACCAATGTGATGTCTCTAAAGGTCATGAAACAACTTGGTTTGCGGACAACTCACCCTTATGGAAATGTTTGTGACATTGATTCAAGTAAAATTGTATGGTATCATAGAAGATGTGGAGGTGTATCTACAAGACTTCCCACACATCAACCTCACCATGAATATAATAGTGATTGATGTACTAGATTCTTGGGGTGTTCTCTTTTCAAGAAGTTGGTCTGCTGCCCTTGGTGGGTTTCTTAGTATGGACCTTACTCATGCACATATTCCTATGGGAGATGGCACCTTTGAGATTATATATAGTTGAAAATTGGTCAAGAAACATGTAATGTACCCAAATCACCCTTACTATCATAGTGATTACGAATATGATGTAGCGCCTCCAATCATGAGTATGATCCTTCAAATTTGTATTTTGCACGAAAAGATTGTATTGATATTTTTATCTCACAATTTGTACTTTCCCAAAGCCCAAGGAAAGTGGATACAAAATTGGCATAACTGGGAGTGACCTATCACTATCACCTTAATAGGAAACCCATTTCTATTTAGGATTATGTCACAGTACCCCAAAGAAGACGTCCCCAGTGACCTGAGATTTTGAGAAGGATAAGGAAAATGATACAAGAAAGTCCCTCCCCTCTCATAGGTCACTCAAGTCAAAAGGTTCTTTGTGTCTTATTAGAGATGAGGCAAAATAGTAATATTGTGTAATTTCCCATAACAAGACAACAAAGAGAAAAATGGGCACTTTCCAAGTACCAAAATGATATTAATGCTTCATAAGACAATGAACTCTTAAAAAATAGACTAGTTGATATAAAATTGCAGTAGTATAACAATCTACAACAACAATGATAAATTTGTAACAACCACGATAATTGTGCTTCAAAATGCTTCAGAAAAGACTTGAAATAATAGCTTTAACTATGCAAATTGATATTAGATGGTCACAAGTAGTTTTAGCAATGTCTACCTAGCATAAAATGTCACTTTTAGGGTTATTTTGATGTTGTTAGACGATTGTAGCAATATTTTGCAAAAGAAGCAATTTATTTAGTGAATTTGGATAATCTAGGGTTAGTAKAAGTTAGTAAATTCTCAAATGAATATGGTTTGAAATTTGTTTGATCAATCAATCACTTGTAGTGAGTAGACTAGTGCCTTTTAGGGTAATGGAGTCAATGATAACARCGTCAAYTCTTAGAGGAAAATACAAATGATAATACTTAGTCAAAGGAGATGGAGAATATGAGAGAGGTGTTGGTAGCCCAAGGCCTCAAACATCCAAGTCCTAGAGATAATTGCTAGAAAGTAATGAAACTTAGGCTCTAACGATTTCTCTTTTCCTTAGACAAWTTGAAATAAATTATGCAATARGAAATGAAGTAGGGTTACTAGAGTGTTATAATGGTATGGMTATAGTATCTAATTATTTGATAAGGTACTTTTTTGATAAATTTAAACAAGTGGAAAATTATAGAGAAAAAGATAATAACATATGTCTTTCTCCTAGGGTTTCAAGCAAGAAATTTCATAATCTTTTATATGAAACAAGTAAATTCACCATAAGAATTCATTCACAATAAATAAATTCATATTTTCTACTTACTTCACCAAGAATAATAAATCTTAAAGCCTAGTTGAACATCCTCCTATTAATTAAGGTTGGTTGTCATTGATGTCAACCCTTGAAGAAAGTCTGGTAGCGAATTTTGGTAGCACAAAGGTTTGGATAATGCACCCAAGGATGTTTCATGTATAATGGTATGAGTTTTAATATATTTGAATTTAATACTATTCTATATGGATATTACATGTCATTCTATTTCTGGTGGTATGTGGAACGTCACATAACTCCCCTCAATTAGAGAGTTATGTTGGAGAACACAGGTTTGGGTAATGGACCCAAGTTTGTTTGATGGATAATTGTATTAGTTTTGATATATTTTCAGGTAAGACTATTCTATATGGATATTAAATTTCATTCCATTTCTGGTGGTATCTGGAATGTCACATATATCCTCACGGTTTGAGAGTTATGGCCTTGCGAAGTTGGAGGACCCTCATACGTCATCTAGAAGCCCCAAAAAGGTCAAAGTAGTCAAAGTGGTTTAAGAGATTTTAGAAGGTAAATAATAAAGTGAAGTGATTAGTCTACTATAATTCAAATTGAATACAAAATAATAAATTTAAATAATAAATTTAATGGAGAAATTAGAAGTGGGTTAACCCTAAAATAAGGAAAGTGGGCAAAGTGACCTAGAAGATGCTTCTAAGGAAGCTACTTGGAGAGTATAAATAAGAAGCAAGGCTCTCTCATTTCATATCACACTTGAGAATATTAAATATATATAGGTTACTAAGGTAACCAAAGGATATATAATCCTAATTTCAGAGGGAAGGTGAATAAAAGAAGGTCGTAATTCAAGGGAGGATAAATTCTTTTGATGTTGTTTTTTAAGGTAAGTTATTTACAGGTCATCTCACCATTTTCAAAATAAAACAATTTTTAGAATGATTCATACCATGAAATTGATAGGCCAGTGAGGAAACATATCCAAGCATCTGTGGTAAAAATTTAATCTTGTGGGTCGTTGTATTTTTTGAGTTACACTCCATGGAAAATAGGGTTTGTGGCTAGTCCTGAAACTAGTCTAAAACAAGTGTTTCGGGTAAAAAAGTCATAACTTCTTCATAACAGATCCAAATTCAATAAGAAAAAATGTGTTGGTTATATTAAAGTATGTAGTATTCTTTGTAACATTTTTATATCGATTCAACAAATATTCTGTGTGGGGCATGCTCTACAAGGTCACTCTCTAGAATAAGCCAGAATTAAGCAAGGTATACCATTTTTGCTATAACTCTGTTTCTGAGAGGTTCCAAGTAGTGACACCTGGAGGAATTGCATAAAAGAAATTGAAGAACATTTTGTACTATTTTCGGATCTTTATTCATTACAGGTACATAGTTATGATTATTTCAAGCTAAGGTTGTTGACTAATCCCAAACTAGTTATGTGAAACTAAAGAAAAGTTTGATGAAAATGCTAGTCTCTTGTTGTGAAAGTTAAGGTTTGTAGGTATGTGATCATATACGTTGGGTCTATTATAGAGTTACAAATCATATCTGGATGATGAAATTGATGAGGGCTTTTGGTTGAGGTACATGTTGGGTACATGGTTGAGACAAGTAGTTGATGAGTTGGCACATACATGAGGTGTATAGTTGATGATGTCAATACATTTTAATGAGTCATAGTTGATGACTAGTTGA
>JASDQU010738735.1:133920-166549 GCA_032191745.1 Picea mariana
AGATCCAAATTCAATAAGAAAAAATGTGTTGGTTATATTAAAGTATGTAGTATTCTTTGTAACATTTTTATATCGATTCAACAAATATTCTGTGTGGGGCATGCTCTACAAGGTCACTCTCTAGAATAAGCCAGAATTAAGCAAGGTATACCATTTTTGCTATAACTCTGTTTCTGAGAGGTTCCAAGTAGTGACACCTGGAGGAATTGCATAAAAGAAATTGAAGAACATTTTGTACTATTTTCGGATCTTTATTCATTACAGGTACATAGTTATGATTATTTCAAGCTAAGGTTGTTGACTAATCCCAAACTAGTTATGTGAAACTAAAGAAAAGTTTGATGAAAATGCTAGTCTCTTGTTGTGAAAGTTAAGGTTTGTAGGTATGTGATCATATACGTCGGGTCTATTATAGAGTTACAAATCATATCTGGATGATGAAATTGATGAGGGCTTTTGGTTGAGGTACATGTTGGGTACATGGTTGAGACAAGTAGTTGATGAGTTGGCACATACATGAGGTGTATAGTTGATGATGTCAATACATTTTAATGAGTCATAGTTGATGACTAGTTGACACATTATTGGTACATACTTGGTACATGGTTGGATGCACTTGTTTATGGTACAGGTTGATTACAGGTTGTTTGGTACAGATTGGTGCATGGTCGATGCACTTGTTTATGGTATGGGTTGATTACAGGTTGAGGTACAGGTTGATGCATGGTTGATGCATGGTTTAGGTTTATTGGTACAGGTTTGCAGTGGTATAAATCACAATGATAGTGTGACAGTGGTTCCCTCATTATATTTCTACTTCAGGGTAGTTGTACAAGGCAAGGACAGGTGGTTGTAGCTGGAGAACATAAGGGGTTGTAGCATCCTTTTGGTTGTAGCCAGAGAATAAGGGAGTTGGATCTTACCTCAAGTTGTACCCTGAGAAACAAGGGGGTTGGAGCCTCCTTCGAGTTGCAGCTGGAAAACAAAGGAATTTGGTGCTTCCAATGAATGTAATTCTTCAAGACATATAAGAAAAAGCATTGCATGGTTTTCTCCCACTTTGGGTTTCCATGTAAAACACTGGTGTACTGTGTATGTGTACGATTGTTCATTTTTTCATTGCTTATTTACTCTGTAGTCATTGAATGATAATGCTACATTGATATAACACTTGGATTATATGGTTAAAAAGGATTAGATTGATTTTTTATTGATTCACCCCCCCTCTCAGTAATTCAATACCTCCACCATGAAAATAGCTAATAAACACCAAAAACTAGCCTCCTCCAAGAAGTGTGCCTAAAATTTCAGCCAATAACCCTTGAAAAGGGTGAAAATTTCAGACTTCACCACTTGTGTGATGATTGAATGATGATAAAATGAGATAAATTTATCTCTATTTATACAATAACTACGACCTTTAATTAAAATTAGGTCATCAAAAGGCCAACATGGCCAAATTACATCAAAAATCTAGTTTTTACACAAATTCAAATAATTAAACCCTAAATTCACTTTTAGAGGTGACATCATGCCCTTCTAGGGTGACGTTGAGCCCTCAAGGTGGAATGTTGGGCTTCAAAAGTAGGATGTTTAGTCTCCAAAGGCCCTGGATGATGCAACACATGCCAACAAGCACACAACCATCGTCATAACTGCAAACCCTAGCTTTTGATGACATCAAGGTCAACATGATGATGTCATGTGCCCTCAAGGGTCAATGTCCAAGTGGAAATGCAAAACCCCTCTGGGTCTAGGTCTATCGGAGTGTCCCTGGTGCAACGTCCTTCTTTCTTATTGGTGCAAGCTTCTACTTTCTAT
Source organism: Picea mariana (assembly GCA_032191745.1). Taxonomy (NCBI): domain Eukaryota; kingdom Viridiplantae; phylum Streptophyta; class Pinopsida; order Pinales; family Pinaceae; genus Picea; species Picea mariana. Next base: position 135,742 of record JASDQU010738735.1, read on the forward strand.
TTCCCCCCTGGTGGGGTCATAGCATCCATTTGCTTGGATTTTATCCCCATGGAAGTTTGACCTAATCATTCCCCCATATGTGCATTTCCACCAGGAAAATTCCTGCAGCAAAAACAAGTATGCCCTCTAGGGGCTCATAAGTATCATGTGTCATAGCAATGTCAATCACATCTAACAATCAAATTACCCAAACATGTGCATCAAACCCCCCTTTGCTGAAACAAATTCTCAAAGACTTTATGCAGTTTAACAAGTCAGGTTTGGAGAAGGTCTCAGGATGTCCTATTGGGCTATTCCTTCTTAAGTTTGGGGTGTTTCCTAGGTGAGAACCAATCTAGGTCATGCAAGTGTGTGTGAAGTGGCATATGGGAAACATTTGGGCAAAGGGTACAGTGATAACATGGAAATGTAGGTATTTCCCGTGGGTGCCTCTGTAGAGGGAGATTTGCACCTTATCATGGATGCCATTGTTTCCTATCCCATTCAATGCATTTTATTCTTAGTCTTATTTCTTTTGATTTTTTTTTCAAGGGAATATTTCAAGGACACTATCCTGGCATGGTGACCAGAGGTGACAGTGCTACCAATAAGCATTTCACGGAAATGAGAAGGTTGGCTCGTGATGAGACCCCCTTTCTCTTGGATATGCCACCAAGATCCACTACCCTGGTTTGGTGACCAGATAGATGGTAGTGTCATACTGCTACATGCCCATGGACCTAATAGGTTGACTCATGATGAGACCCCCCATCCACCAACTAGTAGATTGAGTTTGATTTATCTTATGGGTCTCATTTTCTTACTGAGAAGCCTTTTATTTCTTTCTCTAAAATCTTTGGGTGAATCATATCAAAGGTTTCATKTTGGCTTTTAACTCTTGCTATTTACTTTTTTCCTCTAGGCCTTTAGCCCCTTCTTCCCAGAAGGCAAGGTACAACCCTTCCTAGCATGGCAAGCCCAATTCCTGAACCAAGGTGGGGAAGATGAGAGGGATAATGATGGAAAGTGGTAAGTATAGAGGRAATGGATGATGACCTTTCGCAGACCCACCCAGTGGAAACTCATCCTAAAGGAGAATCAACTTACTAGGACATTATGTCACCCTCCCAGGTATGAACAAGTTAAAGAGAATAATTTCCAAGAAAACGTTATGAAATGAAGGAGAATTCAGTGCAACATATTCAAGTGCTTCAAAAATCAAAGTGACACATACCATGATACCCAGACTCATTACCTCATGGAGAAATAATTATTCTTAGTTCAAAACCAGGTTGGTGGGATGGACGTTGTTGTTGTTGATAGGTGGTTTGCACTAAAGAAACGATGGGCCCTCTAGGGCCACCCTTAAGTCATCTAGCTCTCAGCACTCCATGTCTAGGACCTGTGGGCCTCGAGACATGATCTCCTTATTTATCCCTAGGATAGGGGATAACATCTGGCTCCAACTCGAGGACATGTGCTCATCGTAGAGCGCATGAGAAACTTAGCATAGCTGGCATGACCTGTATCTCCTAGATCTCAACAAATGTATCAGTAATCATTAATATGGTGATATCATCCCTCACTCATATATGATATAGTGGAATAAAAATAAGCATGAATATATACATAATGAAGGAATAAAAATATGAAAATGAAACTATACTGCAGTAGCATGATATGAAGACGGTATATACAATGGATGCAAATTCCTACCTACCTCTACTCACCTATTGGTTGAATGCTAGGTGGATTCAAATAACCAATGAAACCATTCTAGTAATATCTCATAATACCTACCTATGTGCTTCATCATAAACCAAAACAATGACAAGTTAAGCATAAAAATAACATGAGTTAGAACACCTATCACACCATCGTAAATCGTAAAGTCTAGCTCATGGAGGCAGGAGGGAGGGACAAAAGTATCCCAAGTCACACTTCTAGGAGAGTGCTCAATCCATCTTAGAAAGGTATTGTGAAAAATCAAAGGCTCAAAAAATTGACTCAAGGAGTCTAAAGGTTGGCTACCTTGGACATCATCACATCTTGAGGTCTGGGAACGAACTAGAATGAACCTAGAGGATGACTGGAAATTTCTTAAGGGAAAGATGAAAGACTGAGATGAAAAACTTATTTTGAAGGTATTCAACCTACCCTTGAATTCTATATGAAGTATTTTCCCTGGAGAAAAATTAAGACGAGGGACATGTTTCCCAACTGTACCCCTAGTGACATAGCAAGGTAAAGTAATCGAAGGAGGTTGGAAAACCTTGTCACAAGTACCCTGCTTCAGGAAATCAATGTCCTCACCCTTGTCAAGATATAAGCACAACGGTGGTTCATAATCTTATTCATGGAATAAATCCAAGTGATCAAAGGAATATTCATCAAAATCCTTAAGGTATGATCTAAAATCATTAGGACAATATAGCACCAGGTCATCCTTGGGTGTTTGAAAAATTTTTGTAACCATATCATCTCCTTGTTGCCAAATGTCAAAATTATTAGTAACATCATATCATAGTTGTAAAGGCAATATTTGGAAATGAACCTCAATGTTGTAAATGGGATCCCCATCATACCAAATCACATCCCATTTATGTTTCTCGACATGTATAAACTCATCAATATTATCAATGATGTCATTATATTTATCATAACATGAAGTACTTAATGCATCCAAGGGGTCCTCTAGTACTTCTTCACTTTCCAAATCATAAAATAAAGCATCATCAAAATATTGGAAAGGGAAATAGCTTATGGTATTCACTTCTTGTTGTGCAGGAGCATCAATGGCTTGGATGACTTCATCAAATGGAAGAAAGTCTAGTACATCATCCCCAAAAATCATCTCTTTAATCATGTCTTCATCAGAAAATGTAGGACCTAGCTCTTCCAAGGGATCCTTTATTTCTTCAACTTCTGAATCATAGAATAAAGTTTCATCAAAAAACTAGAAAGGAAAATGAATCACCTCATTCTCTTCATATTGTGTAGGAGGGACAGGATCTTCGAGAGCTTCATCGAACGGAGGAGTGGATACTAATGCTTCATCCTCATAATTCACTTCTCTATTTAAATATTTATTGCATTTTATCGAATCATGGGAAAAATCGTCTTTCTCTTCAAGGGGTTGACAACTTTCTTCATAAATATCTCCTTCTATATCATAGGGTTATTGGTATTGAGTATGGTACACATCCCTGAGATCTTCCATAATATGAGTGGTGAATCATTTGTCTTCTAGGGCTACTGTGAGATTTTGAAGGGCATATTCATATTTCTGGCATTGTGGTTTTACAAACTCAATAAACCTACTGATGAGGTCTATGAAAGATGATATACCCCTATCTTCGCAACAATTCTTAAACCAATCTTGAAAAAAACATGGCAGAGAAATTATGAACAATTTTATCAGAACATCCTCCCCTTCCAATTCTATCTCACTTATATACTTCAAGAATTCTACAATGTGAGTAATTCGGATTCCTCTGAATCTTGTAGAGTTGTTCAACCATTTTGCATCAAAGTAATGCAGGTATCCTTGAAAACTTTTGAAATCAATAGTCAGATACACTTTTTCCCAGAGCGCCATGATCCCATAACTTCGAAATATCACAAAATTGAGAGTAAGGTGGCACCTTGGAAAAGGTTAGTAGAGTTGCCAGATATCCTCTTAAGGATTATCAAATGGATGAGGGAATCACCCTCAGTGGATTTTCCAAGTAAGCTCTATGAAAAGAAGGCTTTGGATAAAGGCTTAGCGAAAAAGTGTTTCGTTTGAGGAATATTGACTCAATGTTACCTAGCAATGGCGCCAAAATGTTATTGCACAATTTTTACTTTTCCAAATCCCAAGGCAAGTGGATATGAAATTGGTGTAACTCGGAGTGACCTATCATTGTCACCTTAGTAGGAAACCACTTTCTATTTAGGAGTATGTCACAGTACCCCGGGGGAGATGTCCCCAATGACCTGAGGTTTTGAGAAGGCTAAGGCAAATGATACAAGAAAGTCCCTCCCCTCTCATGGGTCACTCAAGTAAAAAGGTTCTTTGTGTCTTATTAGAGATGAATCAAAAGAGTAATATTGTGTACCTGCCCAGAACAAGACAACAAAGAGAAAAATGGGCACTTTCCAAGTACCAAAATGATATTAATGCTTCATAAGACAATGAACTCTTAAAAAATAGACTAGCTGATATAAAATTGCAGCAGTATAACATTTTACAATAGCAATGATAAATTTGTAACATCCACAATAATTATGCTTCAAAATGCTTAAGAAAAGACTTGAAATAATAGCTTTAACTAGGCAAATTGATATTAGATAGTCACAATCATTTTTAGCAATGTCTAGCTAGCATAACATGTCACTTTTAGGGTTAATTTGTTGTTGTTATATGGATGTAGAAATCTTTTTCAACAAAATCAAGTTAGTTAGTGAATTTGGATAATCTAGGGTTAGTAGAAGTTACTAAATGCTCCAAGGAAGATGGTTTGAAAGTTGTTTGATCAATTAATCACTTGTAGTGAGTATACTAGTGCCTTTTCGGGTAATGGAGTCAATAATAACAACAGAAAATATTAGAGGAAAATAGAAATGATAATACTTAGTCAAAGGATATGGATAAGATGAGAGAGGTGTTGGTATCCCAAGGCCTCAAACATCCAAGTCCTAGAGATAATTGCTAGAAAGTAAGGAAACTTAGGCCCTAGCGATTTCTCTTTTCCTTAGACAATTTGAAATAAAATATGTAATAGGTAGTGAAGTAGGGTTACTAGAGTGCTACAATGGTAGGGCTCTAGTATATACTTCTTTGATAAGGTGATTTATTGAGAAATTTAAACAAGTGGAAAATTATAGAGAAAAAGATAATAACACATGTCTTTCTCCTAGGGTTTCAAGAAAGAAATTTCATAATCTTTGATATGAAACAAGTAAATTCACCATAATAATTCATTCACAATAAAGAAATGCATATTTTCTACTTACTTCACCAAGAATAATAAAGCTTAAACATTATTTGAAGATCCTCCACCATGAAAATAGCCAAGAAACACCAAAAAATAGCCTCCTCCAAGAAGTTTCCTTGGTGCAATGTCCTTCTTATTCTTGGTGCAAGCCTCTACTTTCTCTTTCACCCTTGGTAGGGTCATAGCATCCATTTGTTTGGATTTCAGCCCCATGGAGGTCCGACCTAATCATTCCTTCATATGTACCTTTTCATCGGGAAAAGTCTTGTTGCAACAACAAGTATGCCCTCCAGGGGCTCATAAGTCACAGGTATCATAGAAATCTCCATCACATATAATAATCAAATTACCCAAAAATGTGCATCAAACCCCCCTTTACTCAAACAAATGATCAAAGACGTTATGTAGTTTAAAAATTTAGTTTTGGAGAAGGTATCGGGATGTTCTATTGAGCTATTCCTTCTTAATTTTGGGGTGTTTCCCAAGTGAGAACCAATCTAGGTCATGTAAGTGTGTGTGAAGTGGCATATGGAAAATGTTTGGCCAAAGGGTATAGTGATAACAGGGAAATGTAGGTCTTGCTCTTGGGTGCATCTGTAGAGGGAGAGTTGCACCTTATCATGGATGCCATTGTTTCCTAGCCCATTCAATGCATTTTATTCTTAGAATTATTACTTTTGATTTTCTTTTCAAGGGAAAAGATGGGGGACATTGTCTTGGCATGGTGACCAGAGGTGATAGTGTTACCCAAAAGAATTTCACAGAAATGAGAAGGTTGGATCATGATGAGACCCCCTTTCTCTTGGCTATGCCACCAAGATCCACTACCCTAGTTTGGTGGCCAGATAGATGGTAGTGGCATACCACTACATGCCCATCCACCTAATAGGTCAGCTCATGATGAGACCTCCCATCCACCAACTAGTACCTTGATTTTGATTTATCTTATGGGTCCCCTTTTCTTACTGAGAAGCCTTTTATTTCTTTCTCGGGAATCCCTGGGTGAAGCATCTCAAAGGTTTCATCTTGGATTTTAAATCTTGCCAGCTACTTTTACCCTCTGGGCCTTTATCCTCTTCTTCCCACAAGGAAAGGTACAACCCTTCCTAGAATGGCAAACCCAATGCTTGAACCAAGGTGGGGGAATATGAGAGGGATAATGATTGAAAATGTTAAGTATGGAGGGAATGGACGATGACCTTTCATAGACCCACCCAGTGGAAACTCATCCTAAAGGAGAATCGACTTACTAGGAAATTATGTCACCCTCCCAGGTATGAAGGAGTTAAAGAGCATAATTTCCAAGAAAACGTTATGAAATGAAGGATAATTCAGTGCAACATATTCAAGTGCTTCAAAAATCAGAGTGACACATACCATGATACCCGGACTCATTACCTCATGGAGCAAGACTTACTGCTACTTCATAACCAGGTTGGTGGGATGGACGTTGTTGTTGTTGATAGGTGGGTTGCACTGAATAAAAGATGGGCCCTCCAAGGCCATGCTTAAGTCATTTGGCTCTCATCACTCCATGTCTAAGACTTGCGGGCCTCAAGACGTTATCTCCTTAGTTATCCCTAGGATAGGGGATAACATATACATTACTTCTGAAGATAGAAAAGTATAAGGATAAGCTTGCAGAATACAAGGGTAAGGATCCAGGGTCCATCAAAATACTTAAGAAAGATAAAGAGCGAGAAGAGTCTATCAAGGACATGGTCAAGTCAGGTCCGTGACTTAGACTTACATTGAAGACATACTTTATGTTGAATTTGACGAAGGTATTCGTGCACTCATGTGGTATAAGAGAAAGGGAAAACCCAAGTATGATAAGTTGAATGAATTTTTATGGCTTTTCCCTTACATCATCAACAAGAATATAGAGAAGGGCACTTATTATTTATCTGCCATAGATGGGAGGAACATGCCATTACCAATTGATGGGTCTATCCTCTAGCCTTGCATCAATGGAACCTAGCTTCATCATGCCATGCACCTCAGGTAAGTAGGTAGGTCATTTTGCTTTCTTGAATTTGCATTTTGTGTGTTCATCCTCGTGTAGTTGCATTTTCTTTCATATTTTTCTTCAGATGTTGATTTATTTTCATTTATACATTGTTTTTTTACTACATTTTCTTGAATCATATTACATGTTAGTTAGAATTTTTTGAAAAAATGAAAAAAAATTATTTTTAAAGAATAGTTGTCAATTTCAAAGTTTTGATTATATGAATAAAGGGGTGAGTGTGACACCCTTCGATATCCCAACATGATTTTTTTCGTGTGTGTAGGAATAGGTCTTACCAAGAGATGTTGAGGTTCTCATGTACTCTACGGTGAGCACATGTACCCAAGTAGGATCCATATGTTACCCCCCATTTCTAGGGGTAACTAATGAGATGATGTCTCAAGGCCCGCAGGTTGCAGACATGGAGTGGAGAGAGCTAGATGAACAGACAGAGCCCCCTACTCTTACCACACATCACCATTGATTGGCAGTAACAACATCCACCACACTAGCTTGGCTCATAGAGGACATCAGGTCTTGCTTCATGAGGTAACAAGTCTAGTCTCGTGGTAAGTGTCATTTTCATAATTGAAGCATTTTAACATGTTGCATAGGGTCCTTTCTTGATTCTGAAAAATGTTTTCTTGAAAATTATGCCTTTTACCTCGTTTCACTTTGGTGATTGACATTTTTTCTAGTAAGTGGGTCACCCTCGGGAAAATAGTTGCTACTAGTGGGTCTCCTTGAAGGGTCATCATACCATTCCCATCCATACTTACCACTTTCCATGCTGATTCCCCTCTGCTTCCTCATATTTTGGGTTTTCAGACTTATTGACCCAAGAAGGGCTTGTATCTCATTTCATGGGACGAAGGGGCTAAATTCCCAGAGGGATTGTAGCTGGAAAAACATAAGAGCCATAAATTATCCTCTATATTCTCTCCCTAAGGTCCTGAGAGAAATGAAATGCTTCTCCACAAAATTCAAGGACCTGTAAAAAAAATATACGTAATTAATAAATGTGCCACTTGTTGAGAGAATGCACTTTGCAGTGTCTTTTACTTTCCTTACACATGGCACTCAATGTGTTCTTGGCTTCAAGTGGCATTGCGATGCTCCTTAATTTCCATTGCACATAGCACTCAATGTTTTGGACCATAATCAATCAATGGCAAATAAAGGGCTTGGGAAAATATTGCATTGCAAATGAGGATGTAGCACACTCTCTACAAATTAAGCACCCATAAATGGGACAATATGATCCCTTGTATGTCAAGAAACCCCATGCCCAAAAGTCATACCCCCATCCACCTCATACTTTTTACATGACCTAGAGAGGGTCTTCTTGGGAAACACTCCTTAAATTGTGCATTGATCTACCCAATAGGGCACCATGACAAACCTCCCATACTTAAATTTGGAAAGTTGTATAAGGTCTTTGAGAATTTGTTTAATATGATAAGGGGGGATTTGATGCACATGTTTGGGTGTTTCTTTTATTAAATGTGGCTTGTTTGGTATGATACATGGGACTTGTGGACCCTTGGAGGGTGTACTTGTTTTTATTTGCAGGACCTTGCCAGTTGAAAGATTTTCCATGGAGGGACTAGGTCACTTAGTCCTTCTTAAGGGCTTGAAACCCATGGGATGGATGATGCACCCAACTCATTTCACACTTGAGAAGATGAATGTTTCCATCGGAGGCATTTGGAAAACATGTGAGGATGACATTGTGGCCCCTTGCACCCTAATGTTGGCCTTGGGAGGCCTGGGACATCATACCCTTGCCCTTGACATCACCTTGGATGATGAGGTTATGATGGGGTTTGATGGTTATAGTGGTGATGTGATGTGATTTGATGGAGAGAGATGTGTTACTTGTCACTCTATCTCATGATGAGATGACACGTGGCCTTTGGAGGCCAAACGATCTTCACTTAGAGACTCAACATCTCATCCTTAGCCCAATTTCACCCTTTTAGGGCATGACATCATCATCATTAGGGCTTTCTTTTATGTAAATTTTAATTTTGTAAATTGTAAAAACAATAGAGGAGGTTGGCCTCCTTCTAATTTGTTGTTGACTTTTAAAAGTGGACAAATTGGCTTTAAGTGACCTCATATAAATAAAGGTCACCTCACTTTCATTTTATCATCATGTTTTGAGAATTGCGTAATATTCTTGGCTGAAATTTTCTCCCTACTTTGGAAATTTGATCTCTCTCTTCTTTGGTGAAAATGGATTATTTTACTAATCTATTGGTGAAGGAAGGCTACTGCTATCTCTTGGATGCTTGTTTCTTGGCGATTGTGGTGGGATATTCTTGATAAGTAAGGTTTTTTCATTCTGTCTCTTGGATTAGGCAAGAAATTTATGCAACTGTATGTTTTCTTCTTGATTTCAAGGTTAATTTGTCAAAACCATTGGAGGATTATAAGGGCATACACCCTCCATCAAGATCTATATTTATTATCATTGAAAAGGCTATTTTTCAAAGGTTTCTACAAGGAGTAAAAGGGTTGACACCCTTGTAGATTTACCTTGCTAAGGTTTGTTTTCTCTATGGAGTAAAAGGGATTACACCCTTATATAAGTAATAAACCTTGTCTTATAAACAAGAGAAGTATTATGCATTGGTAAATGTGATATCAAGGAGATTGAATTGTTTAAGTTTGGAATTTGATTTTACATGCTTTAAGATACATTGTGCCCTAAGGGTGTCTCTATTAGGCAAGTGATATAATTGTTGTAATAAACTTTATGCTACATACAATAGGGTTGCAACAAAATTATCATATTTTCATTCTTTACTCACTCTTCTACCGTTGAAATTCACTTGTAAGCCTTGGTAATTATTCTATTGGTTATAAGTTATCTTTTGGGTGGTTTACTTGTTGATTTTAGTGGCTAGAATTTGCTGTTGTAGAAAAAGTTTTCTAAATAAATAAGGTTGTTACATATCTTACTAATAACACTTAGTAACAACCCTCTAATTGCTATCAAAGTCTTGTTCTAATCATTGGAAATTTATGTACTTGTAGCTAGCTTTATTTCCAACATCTTGCACTTGATTTTTATGGTATAATTTGCATCTCTGCTACAATTTGGGACATCAAGGTTACTTGTTTAATACCCATTGATCTTGAGGCCCTTATCTTCATAAATTGTCTTTTTCTAGGAAGGGCTAACATTGTTTTGCAAGTACACTACCTTGGAAACCAATTGCCTTCTCATGAGACTCATTATTAAGCCTCATTCCACTCTTTACCTTAAACTATCGGGGCATTCTCTATCTCTTTTAACTTTCCATTGCAATACCCCTAGGGTCACCCGAGAATCCTCCCTTACGTTGGATTTATCCTTTACTAAAATGAGGGAGACAACTATTGAGGTGACAATGATAGGTGTTCCTAGTTGTGTCACATTTTTCGTGGATTGGGTTGGGATTTTCCAAAACTAAATATTATGTGATAAAAAGGCCTATTGCACTTTATAATGTCATCTACAATATAATCACCAAGGTAATCTCCCTATGGCTCAAACCCCTACTTCCCTTCATCATTTCTAATGAAAAGTCAGGATATGTCGAAGGGTGGAAAATTATGGACAATGTCATTCTGGCTCATGAAGTAATCCACTCTCTCAAGGAAACCAGCTCCCCAGGTATGCTTATTAAACTTAACCTTTCCAAATATTTTGAAACTTTAAGTTGGAAATATATGAATTCACTCTTCACCGCCTTTGGCTTTTGTGAGGACTGGGTTAATTGGGTTATGGTGCTCACATCTTCATTTTTCTTCTCCATACTGGTCAATGGAGTCCCTTCCCAACCCTTTTCACCCTCGAAAGGTATTCATCAAGGGGATCCCCTCTCTCCCTTCCTATTTATCATTATGGCAGAGGGTATGAGTGGGCTCATTAAATTTGTTGTTGTGAACATATATCTTAAAGGTTCAACCCTCTATGGTTTGAACCCACCTATCTCCCATAGCCAATTGTTGGATGATACCATGATTATGGGTGTACCAACAATTCAAAAAGCGCATTCAATCCTATGTGTTATCTCTAAATTTTGTGATGCTTCAGGCACTTCCATCAATTCTGAGAAATCCCATATTTTCTTCTTCAACACCCCTCAGGCCATCCAAATCCATATTTCCTGTATCCTAGGATTTTGCAGGAGCTCTCTTCCATCCAAATATTTGGGGATCCCCCTCATTGGAAATGCTCTTTGAAATATCTCTTGGGAGGATCTCTTAGCATCCTTGGAAAAATGTCTCATCTCCTAGACTTTTTTCTCTCTAAATTTAGTTGGATGCCTCATCCTCTTAAAATTTGTTCTGCAAGTTATTCCCATCTATCTATTCTCGGATTTAATTTCCCATGAATATGTTCTTAATGAAATCAAAATTATTCAGCAAAATTTCCTCCAGAAAGGAACCAAATAGGGATACAAATGGGCCCTTGTAAGTTGGGGGGACCTCTGTAAATCAAAACTTGTTGGTACGATAGGCTTACGAGACCCTCAATTGCTCAACCAAATACTAGGAGATAAAACATGGTGGCGATGGCTGAAACACCTAGAAGAACTATGGGCTTATATATGGTGTAAGAAGTACACTCTAGAGGTGGTGGAGGACCAATTAATAATATTGAATACTCCTCATTGTGGCTCCTTGATATGGAACACAGCTTGGCAGAATCACACCATCATACATGAGCATGCTTTTTGGGAGATTTGGGATGGGACAGATGCTCTATTTTGTGAGGACTCGTAGAAATATATTCCTTGATTGAACACTCTTGATCATGTTAATGAGCTTAGAGAGGGCTTAGATTCTATCCCAGCCAAACGAGTGGTAAATTTCTGGAAAAATATCCCCAATATGCTCTCTAGCAAGTCTGAAAAACCTCACATTTAGATCTCCATGTTCATCCCAACCTCAACTTGGGGCCTTGGCATGATGAAGAAACCCTTAACAAAATCAAAATGAGGAAAGGATTAGATATTCTAAGTTGGGGCCACTCTCCTCGAAGAATTTTTAGCATCAAAGAAGTCTACAATATAGAAACTCAACTCCACACCTTAGCTCGGGAAAATGCATGGTTCCCTATTTGGAAGGAAAACTTGTGGCCCAAAATAAGCCTTTTCCTCTTGCTCGTGGCACACAGGCACATCCTAACATGGGAAAACTTGATTAAAAGGGGATTTATCAAGCCATCCTTATGTCCCTTGTGCAAGCAAGTAGAGGAAATTGTGGAACACCTTCTAAAGCATTATCAATAGTATTGGTTGTGGAGCATGATTATATTCCTGATTCATAGGTCTTTTTTTTTCAGCTGTGTTTATACCCAATGAATATTGTACACCCCTCCACATGGGGAGGTTGTAGGGGATGCTTTCCCCCCCCCAGTGGGGTTCGTGGGCAAAGCCCCTGAAGGAAAAATTTCCTTGTAAATGTATATTGTAATTTCATAGTCAATCTTGATCATTCATCATTAATTCACATATCCGACAGTAGATATTATGTTAGGGACGTTTTTTTCACTATAAGGTAACCCTCTTTTGTGAGGGAATTGTATTGTGGTTGTGTATTATTGTGAATATTGTATTTTGAGAGAGGAGATTGTGAGAGAAAGAAGAGGAAGTTACAGCGGGTGTATTGTAGGTTGTATCCCTTCATTTTGTTGGAAAATAATAAGGAAGGACTTGGCAATTTATCTGGTGGATGTAGCCCACACTGGGTGAACCACGTATATATGTGTCTCTATTGTATTGTGTATCTTATTTTTTTTTATTTCCGCGTATGTTTTATTTTATTTCTCCATGATCCTATTTTTCTAACCACTAGCATCAGAGCTAAAGGTAACTCGTAGGAAAAGAGGGTTCCTGGTTCGAGTGGGAGCAATGGCGGAAGATGGAAAGTTTAGGGTTGAGAAATTTAATGGCAAAAACTACCAGTTACGGCAGATGCATATGGAATATTATTTATATCAGAAGGATCTATTCCTACCATTGGGCGGAATAGAAAAGAAGCAAACAACGATGAAGGACGAAGAATTGGAGGTTCTTGACAGAAAGGCACTAGGAACGATACGGTTGAGCCTAGTAGTGTCGATGCCTTTCAATATTTCAAAAGAAAAGATAACAAAGGAGTTGATGGATGCATTATTTAAACTGTATGAAAAAACCTCAGCGTCCAATAAGATATTTCTAATGAAGATATCATTTAATATGAAAATGTCAGAAGGTGGGTCTGTTGCAAATCATTTAAATGAATTAATACAATTACTAATTAGCTAAGTTCTGTAAAAGTGGACTTTGATGATGAGGTCAGGGCTCTTCTAATCTTGTGCTCATTACAAGAAAGATGGAATGGCTTGGTCATGGATGTAAGTAACCATGTCTCTGGTTCAAACACTCTAAAATTTTATGATGTTGTTGGTGTTATCCTTAGCGAGGAAATGTGATGGAAAAGCATAGGTGAGACATCAGGTAATACATTGACTGTGGAGAATAGGGGAAGACAAAATGATAGAGGAAATGTCTCAGGGAACCATGGGAATTATAGGAAGGGAAGATCCAAATTAAGACTAGAAAAGATAGAATGTTGGAATTGTGGGAAGAAAGAAAATCCAAAGAAAGACTGCAGAGCTCCAAAGAAACAAAGAGATGGACAACAAAAGAAAAATCAAGAAGCAAATGTAACATGTGATGTGTTACAAGATTCTTTGATTCTTTCTATAGATAATATTTTTGAGTCTTGGGTAGTAGATTCAGGGGCTTCATTTCGTGCCACACCCTATAGGAAACATTTTCTAGATTATGTTCAAGGTGATTTTGAATAGGTTCATTTGGGTGATGATGCACCATGCAAAATTGTTGGAATGGGTAATGTAAGAATAAATAAAAAGAATGGAAACCAATGGTTATTGAAAGAGGTAAGACATGTACCAGATCTAAGGAAAAATATAATTTCAACAAGGCAATTGGAAAGTGAAGGTTGTATATCTATATTTGCAGATAAGGCATGGAAGGTCACCAAAGGATCATTGGTGATAGCAAAAGGAGAGAAGGTAGGTACATTGTATTTATGTACTGGAAATACTGACTCTTTTGTCTCTTTAGATTCTACAGGAGTGGATACACCACTGTGAAATCATAGGCTTGGACACATGAGTGAGAAGGGGATGAAGATACTTCAAAAAAGAAATTTGTTTCCAGATCTTAAACCAATTGATTTGGATTTATGTGAGTATTGTGTTTATGGAAAACAGAAGAGAGTCAGATTTCTCAGAGTTGAAAAAGAAAATAAGAGTGAAAGGTTAGAGCTTGTGCATACAAATGTATGGGGACCATCTCAGGTATCATCTCTTGGTGGCTCTCATTATTATGTTACTTTTATTGATTATGCAACTATAAAACTTGGGTTTATTGCATTCGACAAAAAAAATGATGTTTTTGATACTTTTAAGAAATGGAAATATTTGGTTGAGAATGAGACGGGAAAAAGGTTGAAGTGTCTCAGATCAGACAATGGAGGTGAATATTGCAGAAGGATTTTGATGATTATTGTTCATATCATGGGATTCGTAGAGAGAAAATAGTTCCAGGAACACCACAATAAAATGGTGTTTCAGAAAGGATGAACAGGACAATCATGGAGCGTGCAAGGAGTATGATATTGCATGTTGGGTTTCCCTTATAGTTCTCGACAGATGTTCTAGATATTTTTGTTTACTTAATAAAAAAAGGACCATCAAGTTCTTTGGATGGTGGAATTCCATAGGAGGCATGGACAAGTAAAAAGGTAAACTATTCTTTTTCGAATACTTCCGTTTGTGAATCATTTGTCCATATTGATTAAAAAAAATAGAACAAAGCTTGAGGAAAAATCCAAGAAGAGTACCTTTATTGGATACAGTGTTAATTATTTTGTTGATCTCTTATGGGATTATGAAAATCACAAAATAATTAGAATAGAGATGTCATATTCAATGCGAATTTCATGTACAAAGATCAGTTGCAGGGAAAGAAACAAGAAAAATAAAAAACAGAATACACAGTGCTTGATGAGATCACTGAAAAAAATTTCCAAAGGTACCAGAAAAAAAAATGTACAACAACAGGAGCAACAAGTACCTCAAACTCCTACAAGTGTTGTTAGAAGATCTACTAGATTAAGTAGACCCCTTGAACGATACTCTCCTTCATTGTACTATTTATTGTTGATTGATTTTGGTGAACCAGAAAGTTATGAAGAGGAAATGCAGGTAGACACTAAAAGGAAGTGGGAGAAAGGCATGAAAGAGGAAATAGATTCCTTGGTAAATAACTAGACTTGGGACTTGGTTCAGTTGCCTGTAGTAAAAATAGCATCACAAAATAAATGGGTTTATAGGTTGAAGGAAGAAGATGGAGGCAAAAAGAGGTACAAGGCTAGACTTGTGTTAAAGGGGTTTTCACAAAAGAAAGGTATCGATTTTGATGAAATATTTTCTCCTATTGTTAAAATGACTTCAATTAGTACTATTTTAAGTCTTGTGGAAGTAGAATATTTGCATATTGAACAATTAGATGTAAAAACAACTTTCTTTGTGGGGATTTGGATGAAGAGATTTATATGCAGCAGCGACAAGGGTATGAGGTCAAAGGGGAGGAAAATTTGGTATGCAGGTTGAAGAAGAGCTTGTATGGCCTAAAGCAAGCTCCAAGGCAGTGGTATTTGAAGTTTGACAAGTTTATGACAGAACAAGGTTATAGTAGATGTCATTCTGATCATTGTATTTATTTTAAAAGGCTAGAAAATGGAAGCTATAGTATCTTTCTATTGTATGTAGATGACATGCTTGTTGTAGGGTCTAACATGAAGGATATAAATGTGCTCAAGAAGAAATTAGCTAATTCATTTGCGATGAAGTATTTGGGTGCTGCAAAGAAAATCCTTGGTATGAGAATAACAAGAGACAAGAAAAATCGCAAATTGACATTGTCTCAGAGTGAGTACATAGAGAAGGTGTTGGAGAGGTTTATAATGCAAAATGCAAAACCAATTAGTACACCTTTGGCTAGCCATTTCAAATTAACCAAGGAAATGTGTCCCAATACATAGGAGGAGATACACTACATGTCCAGGGTCCCTTATTCATCAGCAGTTGGCAGCTTGATGTATGTGATGGTTTGAACAAGACCAGATATTGCACATGTAGTGGGAGTTGTGAGCAGGTATATGAACAATCCAGGTAAAGAACATTGGGAGGCAGTAAAGTGGATTCTCAGGTATTTGAGATATATTGTTACTCATGCATTATGGTTTGGAGATTCAAACATTGTTCTACATGGCTATGTTGATTCAGATATGGCAGGTGATAAATATAGCAGGAGGAGCACCACAGGGTATGTTTTTATTGTAGGTGGAACAACAGTAAGTTGGATTTCAAAACTGCAAAAGGTTGTTGCACTTTCAACAATGGAAGTAGAGTATGTTGTTGTTACACAGGCTAGTAAAGAGATGATTTGTTTACAGATGTTTATGGAGGAATTGAGAAATTAGAAGGAGAATAGCAGGTTGTACTGTGACAACGAGAGTGTCATTCATCTTGCAAATAAATCAACCTTCCATTTGAAGACCAAGCATATACAACTCAGGTACCATTTCATACGATCTATTTTAGAAGATGGACATTTGAAGTTGGAAAAGATACATACTAGCCAGAATCCTGCAGACATGTTAACAAAGGGAGTAACCAAGGAGAAACTAATTTCTTGCTTAGTTTCAGTTTGTCTTCATGCATGAAGGTGAAGATGAGAAATTTTTCAAGTCCAAGGTAGAGTATAGTCCAGTAGGTACAACAGCAGTGGATTTGTTGTGATCAATCTCCAAGTGGGAGATTGTTGGTTGTGGAGCCTGATTATCTTCCTGATTCAAAGGTCTTTTCTTTTTGTTCGTGTTTATACCCCATGAATAATATACACCCCTCCATGCGGGGGTGTTTCAAGGGGGGATTTCCCCCCCTGTAGGGTCTGGGGGGTCCGTGGGCCAACGGGAGTTCAAGGGTGAATCCCCCAAAGGAACATTTGCCTTGTAAATGTATATTGTAATTTCATAGTCAATCTTGACCGTTCATCATTAATTCACATATATAATGGTAGAGATTATGCTAGGGTTTTTTTCCCTAGAAGGAAACCCTATTTTATGAGGGAATTGTATTGTAGCTGTGTATTATTGTGAATATTGTATTCTAAGAGAGGATACGATGAGAGAAATAAGAGGAAGTTACAGTGAGTGTGTTGTAGGTTGTATCCCTTCATTTTGTTGGATAATAATAAGGAAGGATCTAGCAACTTATCTGATGAACGTAGCCCACACTAGGTGAACCACGTATATCTATGTCTCTATTGTATTTTGTGTCTTCTATGTTTTTATTTCTGCATTTGTTTTATTTTATTGCTGTGTGATCCTATTTTTCTAACAAATACAACTGTAATTTTTTCGAACAGGTGGCTCAAGTGATGTGCACCAAGGATCACCACAGAGACAACATCTTCAACACCACCTATGGCTGGCGACCCCAAGCCTTCAAGAATGATATTCTCAGTAGAATTTGGCATCTTTTTCCAAGCTTCATTCTCTGGAACATCTGGAAGGAGTGGAATAGAAGAATCTCCCATGACTAGACAGAGCCCTTGCCGATGATTTGGCCCAAAATTCACCTTAACAAGGTGGAAACTATGAGGTAGAAAAATTGGTCAGTGGGTGGGAATAACTGTGATCCTCATGAGAAAACCATTCTAAACCAATTGGATCTTGGTCTCACTCAAGGTCCTGATATTTATCCATATCCTTCATCTGTTATTTCTCTGAAAAGCTCCATCATTTGGAAACATCCTCCTCTAGGCTTCATCAAATTAAATTTTGACAGGGCATCTAAGGGGAATCTGGGACCTACAATATATGGTGCTACCTTTTGTGATGAGCATGGATGCCTCTATCACATTTGGTGAGTTATTTGGGATATGAATCCAATAATTCCATGGAATTGTGGGCTCTCATTAGTGGAATCCAAATGACTATCCAGGTGGGTTTCCACCAATTAATTATGGAAGGATATTCTCAAATCATCATAGGTATGTTGGTGAAACTCCTAAATGGTTTCAACCCTATGAATATCTCGCCTAGTTGGAGGCTCATGTGAAACTTGGATATTCTAAAGAGTATGTTCTCTTATGATCTAGTCCTCATTCCTTATCATGTTCGAAGAGAGGAAAATAAAGTAGTAGATAAACTAGCTAATGCTAGTATTGATAAAACAAATGGTGAACTTAGTTGCAGCTTGTTATAGAAATATTTTCCTCACCCTATGAAATCTTGCACAGAGGGCCAATTTCCATTTTCCTATGCAGAATTTTCATCCCTTTTTGCAAAATCCCAGAGCTAAAAATACTTTTTTCCACATATATGCACCTTGCCTACTATACAGCATGTGTATACACAGGTTGCACCACTATAGCCTGCATCGCGTTTCCATGCCACGACAGGAGATCAATGATACTTGGCCTTCCATATACTAGAAATGTTCCAACTCGGCCCTTCAGTTCCATTTGAAGGCTATAAATGGGCCAATTCCGAGCTATGGAAAAGAGGAGAAAAGAATTCAAATTTGATAGCAAAGTTACTTTGGAGAAATTATTCACTTCACATTGAGTCTGCATCCCTTTGTCCTTTAAGTCTGAACACAGTGTTCAGCCCCCAAGCTCTTCCCTTATTGATTGAGAACTTAATTGTATCTCTTCTATGAGATTTCCTTTGGTGGAGGCATGAAGTGGTGGAGTCCCAGCTGGAAGGAACTTGGTTTCTCGGTTCTGAACTGTGCCAACACGAAAGTCTGTAACTTTTTCATTTCTATTGATCATATATTAATAGAAATACTCTTTTCTCGTCCAATTGATATCTTGCAAATATTTGAATTATTATTCCATGGGCGTATTTGTTATGTATGTTAATGGATTATGTTATTGAATGTGATAACATAATATATTATTACAATATCATTGCTTTCCTTGGTTGTTGAGGACTAGTTGCAGGTATATTTCTTTGGGTCAAGTGCTCAACGGTGGGCTTCATCGAACGTCTGGACGAGGTAGTCATTTTATCTTTTCTTGCTAKCATATTTGTTTATATAGCATACTTGAGAATAGAGTTGATTTATGCAGTCATTTATGTCTGTTGTGGTTTGCCCCTATCCATAGAGAGATTTTCCTCGTAACAGAACTAGGGACCATACTGGGGATTGAATCTTMTTTCGTGGGGTTTGGAGAGTTTTTCTCCTTAGATTGATCTCATTCCTATTGTGTTTCTTKTCATATCATTTCTTGACAACCTCTATTCACTTTGGTTCTGAGTCTTTCAGCCTTCTCCTTTGCCTAGCTGTGTTTCTGAAACATATACGCAAGGTTTTTCTTGACAGTCACGTATATATGTGTTATGTCCTTCTGCATGATGCGTACATATGTGATGTTTCCTTGAACAGTCATGTACATCAACCTCTTTTAGTCGTTTGTTTGGTTTGGTGGTTGTTGGGAAAGTTTTGATGATTGTTGAGTCTTCTTGGGTCTCTATAGTGACTATTAAGTGTCTGTGGGAAGACAGGAAACCTGTCTTTGGTTGAATTTTTGGGCGAAGTATTTCTCATCATATTTTCATTTTGATTGTCCTTCTACATTGGGTTGGGTGTTTTTCTCCTTGGTATCCTACTTGAGTTGTCTCTTCCTATGCATGGTAGAGTCTTTATATATAAAGTTGTTGTTCATTCCATGCATTTTCATTTTCTTTATATTGAAAAAACAAAAATATTAGGCATTTTGCATTAATTGGCATTTTGATCTTTTGAATCTTTTTCATTTAGCTTAGTACTGCATGTAAAGAATGATTGCATTTTTATTCAGAATTGCAGAGTTGAAATTGAAAATTGCGTTGTTTTAAGAAGCATATCATGCATTGAAAATTGAAGTTAGGAATTTGCATTGTATTCATATTTACTTTACTTGTTGAGTCATAACATCATGAGTTTCACCATCACACCTTTTTGAGTAAGCACGGCCATTAAACTTAATGCTATAATTTAAAATTTATTAGTAACGATTTTATTTTTTAGGGTGCACAAACTAGCTTAGGATTTAGTGCCTTGGAATAGGATTTTGTGAGTAAACTTCTCCAAGGCTATTAAATCAACATATGTGTATGACTAAGGGAGTGGAGAAATCCATTGTATAATCGGTAATATCATGAGGATCCGCTTACACCATAGTTAATCACGAGGTCATGTGAGGTTGGTCGAAGGGATATCCCCTCGATACCTTCTTAGTGTTAGAGATATTTCTGGGGATCTTGCTAGTGCCCTTACCTCCATGAGAGGCAGTACTTTCAAGGTTTTGGGATTTTCTACCTTGCCCATACGGTGGAACTGACTTACGACTACTCTCATGTTCATTGATTATACAGTGGTTGCTTAGTTTCTTAAATTAGGTGCCACATAGGTTACTTGCAAGGGTTATCCTGTAGGTACCCTGGGTCAGATAAGGGTCAGACAACACATAGCCTTTATGGAGGATTACCTCTCCGGGGGGATCTGACCGACTGGTTGTTAAGCCCATGAGGGCCCTTATAACTGATTATTCTACTTCCAATATTTAGTAGGGAGTCTTGGGCCCCTCTTGGGCGAGTGTAATAACCCTAAATTTCTCCATACATGCATACATGGCACTTGGCCCTCTTACTTGCTCTTTTTGCCAAGCCATCACTGAGTTGTTCTTCTTAAAAACTCATTTTTTGAAGATGTATGCATCCTGCACCAATATTTCCCACGTGCACACACTTGTTTCACCATTATAGTCCACGTACGTACACTACATGCACCACTACAACCCGCGTATACTTGCAAAAGTTGCAAGGAATTCATTGAGATTACGGGCTATTGAGTAGTTTCCCAACTAATTCACTTCCTATAGCCCGTCACCCAACCAAATAACCATTCTTTTGTAATATAAAAGGATGTGTTGGGGTCTCATTCCATATCTAGACATAAGAACAATGAAACTCCACTTGTTTCACATCCCTTCCTTGCCCCCAAGAATTTGCAGCCTTGTTGTGAGAATTGCTTCAGAATTCCCCATCTTTCCCTTTTTCCTCCATCATAAACCCATTCCATTTCCCAAGAAGAAGTTTAAGAGGAGAAAGATACATGGAGGTGCACTTGGATCTTGGTGAAGAGGAGTCGGACCAGGTTCGAGGAGCAGTAGTCAGCACTGGTTGTAAGTAATCATTGTATTATCAATAAAATAAGTATTTTTCCTGTCCCGGAACATGATGTGTCGAATGGTCGCATTTGATTTATGTTTTTATTCTAACATCTAACCCATGATTTATATATGAAATTCATTTTTATAGTTTTATGTTTATCTATTTTTGAATGCAAGTCATCCTTGGGAGGAGGCTTACAGTCCACAAAGCTATCAAGCGTGAGAGGATCTTCACCAGACATGGAGTAAAGGTACAGTTACTTGATCCTTCTCACTTTGTCTTTCATATATGAGTCTGGGATACGTTTGGGGTAGTTAGAGAAGTAGGATACTTTTACATGGTTATTGATATTCCTACATTGTAAACCCTGGTGTAGCCATAGGGGGGGTTTTCCCAATAGAAAAACTGGCGACCATACTGGGAAAGCCTCTAGGGTTTTAGGGGATTTGTTTTTTGGGTGTTTGAATGGTTTTATACCTTTTGAGTTTCTTCTTGAGTCTGCTGAGTCTTTAAGGGATTATGGTCACCTGTTGGTGCCATACCAGTTCTCCCTACCCAACTAGTTTGTCTATTTCATTTCTTTTTTTCAAGAAATACAGAGATGTACGCGGCCTGTTGTGGGTCAAAATGCGTACATACGCACCTTTCTTTATATATATCCCACGTACATACACAGGTTTCTTAAGCATCAGTAGAGTACCTATGTCAAGAAACTATTTTTAAGAAGAGGCAGTCAACCTCTTCTCTGATTGAGGTTTTACTTCTCAGGGTTTCTTGACTGAGTCCAGTGTCTTTGTTTTTACAGTCAAAGCCTGGGTTAGATATTAGTTTGCTTATCTTTTTAAAGATTTCTTGTGTTTACTTCGAAAGGGTTTTAGGCAAGTCTTTAAGTCTTTGATCAGCATGTTTGGTGTCTTTAGTGACTCTCTACGATCTGCAGTGGGCCAGAGGTCAGTTTCAGTCTTGTCTTGTTTTTCACTTTTTCCCCTTTCGCTTGTTTTAAAGAAAAAGAAAAAGAATTGCATCAAGAGTGGCACTGACAAGTCAGTGATCAGAGTCCTCACACTCCATTAACTATTTCCACCATAGGAGGTATTCCACCTCCTAACCCACCTTCTTCAGTCTAGACCACAATGGTATCGACCACCTATACTTCGAGCATTGGTCTGGTTCTGTTGTTAACAGTGACCACTGCTCTGTTCACACATAGTGCAACGGGCCCTCCATTTTAATATGGGATGCCTGGCTTTGATACGAACTCTGTCCTTACCTACTCCATCCTACAGACCATGGGTCTAGGGGCAGGGAGCTTGAACGCTCCTTTTCAAAGTTCCATGGGGGGCACCTCAAACCCCTATAACACTATCCCTTAAGGCGGAGTCATATACCTCCTTCATCCCCCTCGCTCGACGGTGCTCCCCAACCACCCTTCGGGTCGAACATGAACTACAACTTGTTTGGAGTAGGCAGTCTAGGACCATCTTCCTACACCATGTCGGTGGGTTCAATGTTGTTCTCTTTGTTTGGTGCATTTGGTAATAATTCTTTCTCATCAGATGTCATCTCGGCCAAGGGAAACCCTGGTTTTGGACAACAGAATCTTGTGTAGGGTATTATTCCTACACAAGAGGAAAACACAGGAGTCTTCTCCTCACAAGGACTCTGGAATCTGTGGAAGCAATCAGTTCCCTCATCAGGGATTTCGACCGAGTGCAACCCCTTCCATGGTCAATAGAACCCCAGGCAAGGCTCAATACCTATGCCCATCAGATCGATAGGGGGAAACCCTTTCCAGAAGCTTTGGAACACAACACGAAGAGAAATCCCCGTCCAACCCTCAACATCCAATTATGGGAATGAGTCGATGATGTCCCAACAAACCCAATATCCGTATGTTGTCCAAGGCCATGGTATGTACCAGAACCCTAGTCAGTAGCCCAACTTTTCCTTGCAACCTGGTGCCAGTCAAACTCTAGGCTCCCTTTTTCTTGTACATAGTACTCAACCCAAACTACCATTTCTGGCGACGTTACATTTTCCAGACTTGTTAAGGTTTCTTAACGATCTGATTTGTCATGATTCGCGTTGGCCCCCCATGCTGAGTAAGCTGCCCTTGAATATTATGAAATTCAAAGGCAATCCTAGTGAAGATTTGAGTGATCACGTGACCGCTTTCCACCTATGGTGCTCATCAAAATCACTGTGAGATGACTATGTACAGTTGTTCCTATTTCAGCACACTCTTATCAAGGGTGCCACAAAATGGTACATCGAGCTCGACCACTCAAGATACTCTTACTTTAACGATTTGGAAATGGTTTTCCTAAACCATTTCCAACTAACTGTGAGATATGATGCTGGAACCGAATTGTTGGCCAACTTTGAGCAGACGAAGGTTGATAATATCTCAGATCACATCCGAGAATGGTGGCGTCGAAAGAGTTTGATAAAGGTACAGGTCCCATCGGATTTCCTGCTAGAGTGGTTCCTGAAGTCTTTGGTACCTCAGTTATAGAAGGACATTGCAACGTCGGGAGTGTTTTCATAGGAGGAGGCGATAATGAGAGCACAACAACTTGAACTAATATACTCTCATTCTAGTTTACTCTATGAGATTTTTCCAGATGCACCACGGTCCATCCTTGACAAGGCCAGACACAAGTCTGGACCACATGGCGATGGTATAGTTGGTTGAGCACAAGCAAATCCCACTGATCAGTTGTCAAATCAATTGCAACAATTTTTTATATAGCAGACAGCGGCCAGCCAGACCTCCAGTTCGGCTGCACCCCCTACCCAAATGTCGAACGTACACAGTGTGTAATCGACAAACCCAAAGGCCAACAAGCATCTTGACAGAAAGAAAAAATAGAGAAAGAAGAAAGGTAAAGGGGGGTAAAAAACCCAACAACAATGTTGGTGGGGGAAACACAGAGAAGATAAATTCGAAGTATCTGTGTAACCTTTGCATGGAGAACCACCCGACTCACTTGTGCCCTCAACTTGCGAAGGCCCAGAAGTTATTGGCACTGCAACAACTTGCTATGTTAATGAACCCATTTCAACATGGGAAAAATATGAATCAAGCCTCTTCAAGCGCGGATGGTGGTAGTCAGGGATCCCCCGCGTATTCTAGTAATCCCTCGGCCACGAACGTTTATATGATGAAAGGTGGCACTTACATAGCAACTAGGGCACACGATTACGAAATGTCGGAAACTATTAAAAAGGGTAAAGAAGTTATAAACCCATCTGTTCCTCTCCAGATTGAGAAGACGATGGGTGAAACAATGACACGCATCATGTTGGCCCTTGACCAAGTTGTGGATAACCTTGGTCATGTTTGACCAATTTTGGGGCTTTGACAGGCTAGTCGAAGGTGGAGCACAAGGCAAAGCAGATATCACGGGAGCTCAGCCCCTTATTAGGGAATTTTTTGGTTTAGGGTTTATGTAATGGGTATGGGATGTCAGACCATGGTTTTACCCATGTTTAGGCCCATTTTTTAATGTATAAATAGATAGCTAGGCGATGTAAGAAGAGGCCACTGTGCTAAGTGAAGTAGTAGTGAATATTTGTGTCTTAGTGTGGAGCTAGAGGCTTTGTGCATCCTATGTGTTAGGACTTGTAGAGATAAGTGCAAGTGATTGTAATAAGCTTGTGTGCAGATTGTAAGAAGCTTATGTGCATATTGTAAGAAGGCTTTGTGCTTAAACCTAGCTCAGGGAAGGAGGATCTGGTGAGGTGAGCACAAATCTCCTATCCTATGCGGAGTGGGTTCTTGTGGCTCTGTGCTTGTAGAATATTGAAAGAAGAAAATAAATAAGAGAAGAGTTGGTGGATGTAGCCCCACACTAGGGTGAACCATGTATATCCTATGTTGTGGTTGATTTGTGCATTATATTTGTTATTTTATTGATGTGATGTATGCTTAGTGCAATGATATATGTTAGATGCATATGATATAATAGTTTAGTGCTTAGTAATGCGAATGAATGATAGATTTGATCTATTTCTATGTGCTAAGTACTGGATGTATTATTTATTGTTGAATATTGCGCTGCTCTGTAACAAGGATTTCAATCTGTGATGTGAATAAGGGTTAAATGTTGATGAATGTTAACTCTTAAGTGCTATGTTAGTGTTATAATCACAGATATGTCTCCCAGCTAGGTTGTATACACTTGATTCCTGCAACCACCCATGCCTCTACCTCGAGTGAGACTTCATCTGCTTCGCAGGTGTTGTCGAAAGGGATGGTAGTTAGGGTTTTGTTGGTGCATTGTTAAAGTGTTGAACCCTGGGTCTTCCCATGTGCCAACAAATGGTTTCATTGTCGGGACCTGAAACTGTGATTATTGGGAACTGAAGAAAAGAGAAAGCTTTGTGTGTAGATATGTTGACCTAGTGCATAGTATTCTACTTGACTTGCGAAGCTCTATGATAAGAAGAGAAGTTTGATATGAACAAAAGAGGTAAGATCTTGAATCTTTGTGCTCTGAGAAAGGTAAGATAGGTGAAAAAAAAATCAAAAGAATGGATCTAGGTTTGTTTAATAGATTTGGTCCCAGTCTAAAAACTAGGGTACAACTAGAAGAAAGAATATTTGATATGAATAGATCTGATAGAAATAATGAAAGATATGTCATTCCTATGCATAGAAAGAATTGTTGGACTAACAAGTGGATGCAGGATCCTAGAAAGAATTTTCTGCAGACCCACCACTATGATCCCAGTGCATAGTACAGGAAAGGTTGGGGATCATTCGAGAGAAAGAGAGAATTAAATCTTTGTTATAGTTACACAAGGACGAGACATATTTCTAAGTAATGCCCTAGTAGAGGTCCTATTTTCCTTTGTTGTAAGGCTACTGGACATGAATTTTTGGACTGCCCTAAAATGATTGCCAAATTTGAAAAGATGAATATGAGACAAGAAAACCCTAAGGAAGGCCAAGAGACTAAGAACTAGAAAGAATCAGAGACTATATTATTGAAGACGAAAGAAACCTTGAATGATCACAGAGATATCAACTTATCATAAATCTTAAAAGAGAAGGAGCACATAGAAACAAGAATAGGAGACTTCGACGTAGACTATGTTCTGGATGAGGAAACATGGGTGAATATCATGATAGAAAGAACTTGGAAAATGTTGGGAAAGCATGTTATGGTTCCTTCATTTGGAGGAATAGGATTTTTTAGAGGAAAACTGATAACCCTGTGTGGAAGACTTACCCAGACATCTATGAATGCTCATGTAACTTCGACAGAAGAAGAATTTGAGATCATTAAGTTTGTTGAGAACAACGCCCCATTCATTATTTTGCTAGGAAAAACCTGGATTGAGAAATATCATATACGAAGGAAACAAGAAGAGGAGGATCTAGAACATAAAAAGCAAGAAATAAGAGATTTCATGGCTAGGAGAATAGTGCACTTACTGGAAGAACAAGAGGAACAATCAAAGCTACTAAGGACCAGATATCTGGACGTCAAAGTTAAAAGAACATAGGAAGACTTGAAACACCTGTATGTACAAGAGAGTAGAGCACCTACCCTATAAAGAAAAGAAGTATTACCCTCGAACTCTACAAAAGGCCATCCACAATGCGAAGTTACTATTCCAAGAGGAGATAATAACTGTAATTGAAAGAGGAAACCAGTGACTCAAATTATAGGAAAGAAAGCCAGAAAGCTCAGCAAGAAGAAAGAAAAGCTAGAGAAATTGCAATAAGTACCAGAGAGGACTTCGCAGAAAGAAGGTTTGCAGAACTGGAACTTCATCGGGATATCAGAACAACGAATATTGGCACTTCGCCACGGCGAAGCAATATGACCATTGGAGGTGTCCCGACCATTATAACGATGCTCAAGAATGGATAGAAACATAGTTATTGATGAAACGTTTGCCATTGGACCATTGGGACCATGCCATAATGGATGGAATTGCATTGATTGAGGCATTCCTGTCCATTGGAAGAGTCCATTACAATGTTGTATATTTATCCCGTCGAGCGTTGCACCGAGAACACTTTTTCCAATTGTGATTATCCGAGCCCACAAAGAACTAGTTGCTTTCGCGCAGTGAATATTGAGACATCGCCATCCATTCTATTACAGTGAGTGTTTGTTCACTGACCTGAGATATCAAATCTCAAGTGTGCATGTCGGATGAAATTAGTGCAATAGAAAAAGTCATCGAAGAGATCCTAATAGACCTCATGGACGAGAAGGTGATGTCCACAGGAATCCAAGCCTCGTCGACGAGAGGAGTGCAAGCATCCCCATCGAATGCTCGTTGATATGGACCATCCCAAGTTGTGACAAAGAAATGAACGGAGCATCGTGATGACTTAGCGAATGCAAAGCTCATCCCATCTATCCTGCCTGACTACATCCCACCTCTAGCTAGAGCGGTGAGTTGTGACCGTGTCCCTGGGGACTTTGACTACACAGTCATCATTGTGTACCTCCTGAAGGGGATACACACAGTCAGACCGCAGTTGGAGAGGATTTCGACGTTGAATATCAACGACTACAACCTAGGAGACTACAAGAACTATGGCATGCTTGCACCATACAAATATTTGACCAGGACCAAGGGGAAGAAGTTGAAGATCATCCCCCATCCATGGACCATGGACATCGCAATGTCCACTATCTTGAACGTGATGAAGATACCACACTTTGGAAGACATCAGGAGGTTAACGCATGCGTTAATATCCTATTGTCTTGCTTCCATGGTGGTTATCTATGGCTGGACAGACGCATCACCATTGATCTGGAGTTGATCCATAGGATCACCGAACTAAGCAGGCAAGGACCAAACCCACAAGAATTTTATCCAGGGAAGGTTGCAGATCGCACCCTGGCACAGACAATCAAAGACGCCTATGTGGAAAAGGGGAAGCGGGGCTACAAGGTAGCCTCCATACAGAATGGCGCAGTGTGCCTAGTCTGCCAGTTGATTGTTAGTAAGCTAGTAAGAAATAACATACCCATGCAGGTCACAGGGTTTGTCATCGACCTCGTAGGAAAATGCGTGGAAGGGCTACAAATGAACTTGGCGAGCTAACTCGTCAACCAGTTGGAGAAAGACTGTCGCGAAGCTCAATATCAGGGCTATGAGTTCCACTTCAGTTGGTTCTTGATCCTCATCGCTTTCATTTCTTGAGAGATGCCGAAAGGTGTGACCTTCCCTGAGATTGATCCATTAGAACCCTTAGTCGTGAATTTCACCACGCTCTAATATTCGAGTGACATGGCTAAACAATGGAAGTCAAATGTGGTGTTCCACACCTATTAACTGCAGTTGAAGAGGGCTATTGAGTCTTCCCCTCGCATGACACCGAATATTGTGCACAGGTTCAGACCATTTGTGAAGTTTCACGCACATAGACATTTTATTTATATCACTGCATGAGGAGACGAACATAGAGAAGAGCTCCAATCTTACTACAAGCTCACTGAGGAGGACATGGAATAAATAACTAAGGAGTGGCCCGCGGATCTCCTTGTACCAGTCGACTAGGAAGAACTGTCTAAACCTGACCTAATTAGAAGTCCTCTAGTCACTGACAAAGAGTATGATGGAACCAGCAGTAGTAGAAGGAAGAAAAAGGAAGAGGTACAGAAGCTGAACAGCGCATCAGAAGAGACTGCTTCATACTCACTGATCCGGATTATTTTCGACACGAAATGAGATCGGAGATATAATAAAGAAATGCACAGAGATATCACAGATATTCAATAATATAATAGAAATGTATTAGGGATGCAACCATAAACACAGATATACAGTAATACATTATTTCTATTAATGAAAGAAATGTACAGAGACTGTAAAAATACAGAGTGAAAGACTCGCTAGAATGGTGGCAGCTTATCTCTGAGAAGAGATGTGACGACTACTCACATTCACAAGAAGATGATTACAATGAGGCTCTGAAGTCCTTTTTACAATAAACAGGAATTCCAAAAGTCCTAGACATCCAAAAACCTAACCCTAGGAGATGAAGCGCCAAAAGTCATGTGGGCCCCGTTTGGGTAAGTTAGTACATCAACTTCCCGGGGTTGTAACTTTTGCATATGATCTCCATTTTAGGCGTATGATAGCTCGTTGGAAAGGTATCATTGAGGAGATTCATTTTGGGGGCTCAATCATGCCTTTAGCTATTATTGAGAACCTTGATCTTGAAAAACCTTCATTTAGGCCCTCAAAATGGTCCCGGAAGTTAAAACCTGCTAAAAATAGTAAATTGCCAAAATTGCCAGAAAATTGTTTTGAGCCATTTGGAAAAGGTGGGTGGCCGCTGATATCCACTTGGATCACTCACCTAGAGGGGGAGGTGATGATGAAGTAGACAAAGAAGAAGAAGACAAGAAGAAACAAGGTGAAGTAACACTACCTAGGGACCCTATTGAAGAAGCTGATACCTCCAATAAAAGAAAGGCTTCCCCCATGAAACCTACATCGTGGAAGAAGTCCAAAGATACTAAACCAAAGATGCAAACTGTGCTCATGATGGATGACATAGATTTCATCATCTTCGTTGTCTCAGATACCTCAGAAGATATCATATAGTGCAATGAAGCCAAACAAGAGACCATGTATGAAAGAATTGAAGAAGATATGAAAGGGGTGAAGCAAGTCCTCCACTCCAACCGTGCAGTGTCTACTATTCCCCTGTCATCAGAAGGAACAAAGTTGGGAGACAAACCTGCCTAGCTCCGCCGAATAGAATATGTGATCAAATCTTGCCTTTGTCATGTTCAGGAATAAAAAGAGCAGGCCACAGAGGCCTTAAAGCAAGCAAAAGAGGAATCCAGAGAACAACGTCAGGTTGCAAAATAGGAAAGAGACGACATCCAAGCCAATTTTGAAGAGAATAGAGCATAGATCCAGAAGGAGAAGGAACAGTTGCTCGCAGAGAAGATTGGAGTTAAAGAAGTAGTAATTACAGAACTTTGCTCTATGACGAGCTTAGAACAGATGGAATAAGACCCAGTAGAAAGACAAGTAGGGAAGCTTTCTGAAGCCATTCAGCAGCTCCAATAGAGGATAGTCAAACTGGAGTTACAAGCAGTGCCAAGCACTCAGCAGGAAGTGCGATATATAAGAGAAGAAATTACGAGGAGTGCAGTTGAGAGAATCAAAGCATTAGACTTGGAATGCAAATAGCTAAGCAGTCAAAGTGCACAAACTTACAAGCGCCTTGCAGAGGACCATGAACTAAGGACACTAGAGTCACAACTCCAAGAGGAAAAAAAGAAAGCAGCAACAATAAAAGCACAGTTGAAGCTACTATCACCAGTCGAGAGGATGAAAAGATCCCAGGAATAGCTCATGGTTCAGCAATAGGCCTGTTGTTCCAGAGTTTGTGTTTTAAGGCTATAAAACACACCGTCTAGGCATCCATAAGAAAAATAAGTCTTTGAAATATGAAACAAAGAAAATCAAATCAGAGTTGATTTCTCAACCTTCTCTGTCTTTCTTCCCTTTGATCTTGGATAGTTATGTCACGTTCTATTGCTT
>JASDQU010738735.1:168996-184194 GCA_032191745.1 Picea mariana
TTAATCGTTAAGACTGATTTTTAAATGAGATTAAGATAATAATGATTTAATATAGGATTAGCGCATCGGGAAATCGGGAAATCGGAACATCGGGATTTAAAGTGTATTGAACTTTGTTATTTTCAAACCGCGAACTCCGATATCCCGATGTTTATTTAGAAAAATTTAAATTTTATCATTGATTTTTTCAGAATATGTCTCGAGTGTATTTCAAATTCATTAGATCTGAAAAAATTTAATAATGCAAAGACTCCAGGATACTAAAATTTGTTCAAAAAAAACAAAATTTTAGTTCTGTTTCAACAAGGCCCATGCCATTTAGAGCAAGGTCATGTAAGTGACCCAAAGACTCCAGCTAGTGTAGGATGAAGCCTGCACACATTTTGAGGAGATTGAAGGACAAGGTGCACAACTAGAACATGTAGTCATCTAATTTGAACAACGATTGGAAGGACCTATCACTTAGAAGGTCATTCAGGAGTTTTTCGAGTAGGAGGCTATGGCGAGACAGCTCGAGCCAAGCTTAAGGCCTTCGAGGCAGAGTTACCTAGATTAGAGTGACTTAGGACGAGTCAAAGGGGAGTGTTGGGGGCCTTTTGTCCCTTGACCAAGTTGTGGAGAACCTTGGTCATGTTTGACCAATTTTGGGACTTTGACAGGCTAGTCAAAGGTGGAGCGCAAGGTGAAGTGGAGATCACGGGATCTTGGCCCCTTCTTAGGGACTTTTTGGGTTTAGGGTTTATGTAACGGGTATCGTATGTTGGCCCATGGGTTTACCCATGTTTAGGCCCATTTTGTAATGTATAAATAGATAGCTAGGGGATGTAAGAAGAGGCCAGTGTGCTAAGTGAAGTAGTATTGAATATTTGTGGCTTAGTGTGGAACTAGAGGCTTTGTGCATGCTATGTGTTAGGACTTGCAGAGCTAAGTGCAAGTGATTGTAAGAAGCTTTTGTGTAGATTGTAAGAAGGCTTTGTGCTTAAAACTAGCTCGGGAAAGAAGGATCTGGAAAGGTGCACGTAGATCTCATGTTCTATGCGAAGTGGGTTCTTGTGTCTCTGTGCTTGTAAAATATTGAAAGAATACAATAAAGAAGAGAAGAGTTGGTGGACATAGCCCCACACTGGGGTGAACCACATATATCCCATGTTGTGGTTTCTTTGTGCATTATAGTTGTTATGTTATTGATGTGATGTATGCTTAGTGCAATGATATATGTTAGATGCATCCGATATAATAGCTTAGTGCTTAGTAATGTGAACGAATGATATATATGATCTATTTCTATGTGTTAAGTATTGGATGTATTAGATCTTGTTGAATATTGCACTACTTTGTAACTAGGATTTCAATCTGTGATGTGAATAAGGGTTAAATGTTGATGAATGTTAATTGTTAAGTGCTTTGTTAGTGTTATAATCATAGATCTGTGTCCCAGCTAGGTTGTAGACACTTGATTTCTGCAACCACCCCCCCCTCTACCTCGAGTGAGACTTCATCTGCTTCGCAGGTGGAGTCATACTTTAAAAGAAATTAAAAATTAAATAAATTTAAAAACAAACGTACCTATCTCTACTCACTCCTCTCCAAGAGGTAGAGGCATGTTCGGATCCCTGGAAAAGTTGATTCCAGCATAGGGCTAGTCCTCTATCACTGGAATCTATCATGCCCACCAATCAAAAAAATTATCATCGAAGGCCTCTATGGTCCTTCCTCCCCCCTGTCGTGGAAACAATGTTTCCCACCTACACACTACTGGGAAACATGTGGTACCCTGTCGTGGACTCATGTTGGGTACCCTCTCAAAGAAGAACGAGCATAAAATGGTACCGAACTCAAAGTTCTTGTCTGCCCTCGGCACTTTGTAAGTTGCCTCTTCATGAAGTCAAGCATGGTCATACTCCATTCATATATTTGTACGTTTAGGCACTGCATTTGTAATATCCCTCGGTAGAACCCAAATGTAAATATAATCCAAGTATATTTAAGCTAGTGAGTTGTTTAGACATCATTTTTGTAATACACCTTTCATGGCATGGTGCATGCATATACTACGCAGTAAAGGGATGTAATGTGCCCATTTTTTAATACCGCATGCAGTAACTAAGGTGCGAGCAACCTTAAAGATAGAGGATACAATGCACAGTAACTAAAGAGCGTGCAACCTTGAGGTCAGCGGATACCGCACACAGTAACTAAAGTGCGCGCAATATTAAGGTCAGTGAACCTTTGTGTATATAATATGCATTATAGGCTGGTGAACCAATATTATAAGTCGGAATGCTTATGTCTTGGAATTAGGCCAGTGTGCCTAGATGTTGTAAGATAGAGCACCTATTTTGTATATATCTCATGATTAATATAAAAAAATACATCGTTGCACGTAGACCGACCACGATAAAAGAGAAGGGGGACTAGATTTCACCAAATAGGGGAAGGGAGGGCCTAAAGTTAAGAACAGGGCTAAGCTAGAGAGCTTAAAGCTGAAAAGAAATATTATATTAATATTTATTAAAAACATAAAGTACGGATAATTAATTTATCCTAAGTCCTAAAGTAGGGGACAAGTGTATCAGAGTAGCTTCCAACATGACAAGTGTCAAGTTGGAGACATGCATACTTATTGTCAAGACTTAGTTCCTCTAGGGGGAATCGACCATTGTGAAAGGGGAATCAACCATTGTGAAAGGGAATCGACCATTGTGAAAGGGGATCGACCATTGTGAGGAGAGGAATCTTACCATTTTTCCTTCGACCAGAGAACCAGTATCCATGATACATTCTGTCGGTCCTTAAGCTACCTCGTATCTTCCTACCACTGTACCCAAACCAGATTGATATCCATCCCTATTGGTGTACCTATCAGCTTGGGAGAGAGATTGAAAAGGCGGGTTGTTAGGCCCGTGAGAAATTCTCTGAGCGAGGGAATTGTTGAGGATTGATTTCTTGAAGGTGATAAACTGCGGCTACAGCGCTCTGAGACTTCTGATCTGTCCTGTGGCTAAATCCCTAGAAGGGAAGTGGGGTAGCCAAAGGACTGTTGAGCAGAGAAGGGGCACACTTCCTTGGGTGGGACAGGCATGTGGGGAAGGAGAGGTTGTAGGCTGTGGTTGAGTGAACACCTGAGAGGGAGTATTTCCAGTTGACCGTGAACCTTTAGCCATGTTAGGAATCCCTTTTCCAAGTGGAGTCTAGTCCCAGCTCAGGGGTGACTCACTATTGAGAGTGACGAACAGTGTAGTCTAAGGCTGGGAGTTTCATGGATGGTCTGCATGCAATTGGTGAAATTCTTACCAAGATAAGTACCAGTTATGTGTTGAATTCCATGTTGCATCATCATTTATGTGTTATTTTATGGGTTTTATTACTTGTGTGAGCATAATTGTTTGTATGTTTAAGGATATACCCTGTATACGCTGCATGTATGTGTTCATTATTAAATCAGTCTAAAAATCGTATATTTACAGGACGCAACTGTTTGTTTATCTTTTATATGTGAAGCTTCCACTAGAGCATTTTATGTATATGTTTAATTGCATGTAGTTCTGTATGTATGTATGCATGTGTGTGTATATATGTATTTAGAGAAAAAAAAAAGTTATGTGACATACCTCAGTTGAATACTGGGTGTTACGTTATGTTGTCAGAACTAAGCTAAGTGTCTGAGTAAGTGACATTCCCCGGTCAGTGGGTGGATGGGGTGTGTTACAATATGGTATCAAAGCGTCAGTTTTCGACACTAAGCCTGAATGGGCCAAACCAGTCGAATGGAAATGATATTACAATATGGTATCAATTACAATATGGTATACAGTATATTTCGTTTATGGAAAATTGAGCCACCATGCGGAAGAATAATATGTAGAGATGTGTGCGCTAAATTTAGCATTGCGCAGAGTGCATACACATAGTAAAGGTGCATGTGGTGTGCGCAGTATTGTGAGGCACACTGAAGTTTGGTTGGTGCGCACACAATAGGAGTATGTGTTGTATCACTACAGTGCAGGCAAGGGTGCATGCAAGTAGTTGTGCGCAGTAGTGATAGAGTATTCGGTGGGGCATACAGATTATTGCACACAATAAGGCATATTGAACTTTAGCATGGTGCAATGCATAGATCGAAATGCATGTGGAATATCCAAGTGTGATACAGAAACAATGCACAGAGGATATTGGCGTGCAACACAGAAGTAGCGCATGCAAGTTATTGGCGCAATGAAGAGGAAATGTATAGCAGAAACAGGTGCACGGAAACATGATTTACCTTATAAATTCGTTTGCACGATAAATAAAGGTACACAGGTTGAATTTTTATGTGCGCAAAAACGTCTGAAAATCTAATTAAGATGACGAGCCTGAGTTTAATTAGAAAAATTTACATAGTATTCAAAGAAAGAGGAATACACAACTGCATTGAAGTATTATTTAAAATGAGTCAAGCGAATGAGATGAATTATGGGTTTTATTCAAACAGTTGAAAGTGAAATATAAGTTACAAGAAGACACATAGTGTTAGCGATAAAAATGCATCGATATTTTTGAGTGTTTTCTCCATACGCTCATTTCTAAATTTTTGGAGGAACTGTTTATATATCCATTCCCAAACATCCTTGACCAAGCTCCCCTTGATCATGTTTACCTGAGAATCTTTTTACGCTGTCTTCAACCTATAATACCAAATGAAAATAAATGATACCTAACCTATAACCCTAGATTTATTGGCTTTATGTTGTCAAATGATAATATGCATTTTATTATGAAGTGGTGGGTGTTCAAAGAGATTCTAAAACCTAGCCAAATACCTAGTTCATATTCACAAGTCACATATGAATCAAGTCATGGGGTTAAGTTATGATTCAACATAAGTTAGGCCACGAGTTATTCACATGTCAAGTCATGAGTCAAAACTATATGACCTATTCTTATGCTATCATGCTAACTACGAGCCTAGTTTTCATGCTAAGATTAAAATCTACCACCTAAAACCACATTCAGTAACATAAGGCCATGATTCAAACTCTCAATCCCAAAATTAAGTGCAAGTGTCGAGTTATACTCTCTCATCAAATGATCTATCTAGCAGTCAAACCCGTGTACTGAGTGTGTTGTCACATGTGATGATTGCCCCTAAATATTCAGCAAAGTGACAACAGTGTTTTCATTAGGGTTTCTATATGACAGAAGGTCGATTTTGTTTATGTTGAGGATAGTTGTGTTTTAACAGTGTTTTGACAGGTTGAGGGTATTGGGCCATATTATTGTAATCCATGGGTCCAACTCCCATACTAAGCCTACAATCTACAAGCTAGCATTGATTTCCATTGCTAATGATTTATGATAGTATAAAGGCAGTAATCATCAAGATCCATGGGTATTCGAGATGTATCTGATGACAAGAGTTTTGATAAATATAAAACACTCAGAACAAGAAATTTTTATGCCAGCTGCCAGTCAAGATTACAGAGATTGAAATTTATTGTTCTGAGTAATAGAACAAAATGCCAAGATCTTCCAGGTTCAAAGTGTTTCAACTTTTCATCCCCAACTTTGAAGAAAGATTCAGGGTTTAGTTAGATACTTATGACTATATTCACCTACTGTGATTAATTGGTTGTGGCGTTGCAAAGCCATAAGACAGAAAGAAAAAAAAAAAATGATGCTTATATATCCTAGATGTTTCGACCTTCTCATACATATATCTACAGAAGTAGAATTTCCAAGATACAAGGAAGAACCTATCAAATATTTAAGACCGAAAAATTCCTTCTATATCAAGAGGATAGGCAACACGTTATTATCACCACGTAGAGACAATGTCAGGTCAACAAGCCAGGTGCAAGCACCGAATTCATTTGTTCACATTGCTAAATTGCAAGTAAGGAGGGGCCAATGATACACATAGGCCATATATCTCTATCCTTCCAAGGTCGGGTTATACGTTGACAGGGAGTCAGAGAATATTAAGTTCAAGAGTTATACAGATGTTGTCTTTGATGTAAACATAGTGATAGAATTGGATCCATCTCTGGCAAAGAATACTTGTGTAAAAGGTATGGCTTGTTCCTTTCTGGAGCAATATCATACAGCTATAGTTTCATTTAAGGCGAAATCTACTCTGGATGCCAATGACACAAAATTTAGACTTGGATTAATAAATGCAATGTAAAATTAGTCGAGGGAGCTGTGTCATATTAAAAAATCACAGTCTGTTCTATCATACATTAAACAATGGACATGTTGCCATTACACTGCAATCATCAAATAATGGACTTACAATCAGAGCATGGGAACCATACCATAGGGCTTTATCAACTTCATTCCAAAGGTGTAACAGTTGATTGCTGAGGAGAATGAGATTTTGGCTCATGATGTAAAAGATGGAGGATGGTGTTCCAGATTACCCATTTGATAAATACAAGAATCATCACGCTTTGATTGGTAAAGAAATGAACTTCAGGCAGCTCATTGAATTTTTCAACAAGCAGTTGGCTGCCACAAAGCAGAATTTTCACTGGCATAGGAAGCACATTTATAACCAGTTAAGCCATTGAAAAGAAGAGCTTTCAACGGCTAACTAGCAAATTTCAAGGCGGAAGAGCTGGTGAAACCGTAAAAAAGGAAAGAATGGCATTATTTTTGCACAGATATAAGTTTTATCATTCTAAAAGACACGAGGATGGTTTTAAAGTGAAAATTATAATTAAGAAAAATTGTTTCAATGCTCTGTTCCAGTTTTTCAAGCTGCCAACAAGGTGAAAGAGATCAAGCAAATCACTTATTTTTGGCGAAAAACTGCCTGTCTGTCAAAGTGACATTTTGACTTCATCCAGAAGCTAATGAAGATATGAACAACTATCATAGGAAAATCTCAAGTTGCCTTGTCATCACCAAAGTTTGCTAAAAAGGTCGAAGATGTTGAAGATCAAATTATAAATCCAATTGTTCCTTGGGAATAAGATCTATTTCCTAGAATCATGTAATTGGCTAGATTTATAAACACTTGTAATTCTAAGATCCATCATTTGAGGATATGAACTGCTTTGAAAAAACTTATTTAAGCTGATAGAGGCCACAACACATAAGGGTTCGATTTTGGATACAGGAACTATACTATTTTGTAACAGACTTTTCATATGATAATACAGATCACAGTTTTCTCTCTCTATTGATATCAGATTTCCATTCTTTCTTCTGTACTTTATTTCAAGATTGTTTTAACTGCTAAATGACTGTCATCTCATTAGTCAGTTCATAGGTTTGAATTAATAGTATTCTTCATTATATTATTTGACCCATCACATTTATGGTTTTGGTTAATAAGTATAGATTTCTTCACCCATTTTAAAGCTATTATCTGATTATTGATCCTTGAGAGAATTGGTTCATTTGATTATTCATTTTGATTGTTTGGAGGTCATACTGTAGTTGAGTTATCCCATTGATCCACACACACAAAAACACAAAAACAAGTTTACTTTAAGTTACCAAGCATCTTTGACTTACAACCTCAAAGAGTTTCTTGGAGTGATAACACATAGTATTAAAGGAAATAAGATTTGTAACATCATCAGTGGAATCTTGTCTTAAGCAGTACAAAATCCTCTTCTATGCTTATATATTCATTCAAAATCCAAAATTACAAAAGGGGATGATTCAAAATAGTAGTGGCCCTATTCAAAGAGACCGTACAAGAATAGGTTTATCATCTCTGAAGCTTCCTTACCTCTGTTATCATCAGTCCAAAAATCCTTGAAATATACTCAATTGTATTGAGGGCTCATTTCATTTTAGTTAGATCCTTTTTTAAATAATCTAACCAGGCCGGTTGATTCTCTCCAATTCTCTCAGCCGCTTCAGCGACGGGTTCTTTCTTTTGTCGCTTGCTTCGTTTCTTCTTAGCAGTTGGTCTATTGATAACCAGATCCCTCATGATTGGATTCAGCCTGATTTCCAATATTGAATCAGTAACAGGTATTGTGTGAAATTTATTCACCAATATCTACGCGACTACCTTTTCCTTCGTACTTGCAGGAAAATTTAGCATGTTTCCCGAATAACCAGTCTCATTGGATTTAACTGGATCCATATACCTCAGTTTTGTGGACACCGAAATACGTTTGCAGAGATGAGAAGTTCGAGCCAGTTTGGAGACTACTCGATGATGGATAAGATGATGCTTCCATACCCGAGGGTTGGTAATTATAGAACCTCAATCATGAATCCCTGGCAAACTTGCGCACAAGTGCAATGGGTTGCCATGCTCGGCTAATCCAATTCAAATGATTAAAATTTTTGAGTTTGTTACATGGCGACGTTCACCTAACTCAAACGGATGTGATGTATGAGCGAATGAGACAGAGTGATCTGACTAACCGTCACCCATCCCATGAATGGTGGATTTGACATATTGAATCACGTGACATCGGAACTTATGCAAAAGTGGTTTCGTCAAACCACCTTGCACCCGATGTATCTCTGCGCGATGATATAGTGCTTGCTAAGTTCTCAAAACTTGGGTCGTGTTTGAGAATTGTACTCATGGTGACAACACCAAGAAATCAGAAAAGATAATTCTGATATCATTATTGAGCCGAAACAGTTCATATTTCTCGTGGATTGTTGATTTAGTTAAACTAATAATTTTTAATGGATGCACATTTTGCAGAACTAACAACAACTAGATCAGATTAGATCAAGCACCGAGTCCATAATAATGGAAGAGACATGAGGAAACTATAGTCAACAAGATGAGAGTAGAGGGATGAATGTTCATTTGGACATTGAAGGAACAAACTCCAATGGACATGGAGAGGAAAGGGATGAAAACCTGAATATGGTAGAGACTATTAAAAATTTGCAAAAGGATGTCCATAGCCATAAAGCTGATAATGAAAGGCTTATGAGATCCAAAGAGTAGCAGGATGACTTCAACATGAAGTTATTGCAAAGTCTGAACATAATAGAAAAGAAATTGGAAAAAGAAAATGACTCAAGCAAATCTGGAAGTCACAAACCTTCAGATGAGAAAAATAGATTAGGAAATGTTAGCAGACACCACCATCACTCCCAAAAGCATTCCAAGAAAAGAGCAGGTAGCATCACAAGTCCATCTCCTGTCAGACAACATAAGAGGTCTGGGGTGGATGAGCTACGAGGAGAAATGAACAAAATCAAACCTCCTACATTTGATGGTGAGCACAAGAAGGATGAAGATGCAGAAACATGGTTGTTGGGCATGAGGAAGCATTTTCAATTACACAATTATTCTTCCCATGCAGAGGGTAGAATTGCCATCTATCAACTCAAAGGAAAGGCATCCATGTGGTGGGATCAGCTTGTGCAGGTATAGCACATTAAAGAGAAGAATGTTACTTGGAGGGAATTTAAGAAGTATTTTGAGAAGAAATACTTGACTAAGAGGTATTATGACAATAAAATGAAAGAGTTCTTTGAACTCAAACTTGGAAGTATGACCATAGATGAATATGAAACAAGATTCCTAGAATTGTTGAAGTATGTATCCTTCATCAAGGATTAGACAGTTAAAATTCAAAGGTATTTGAGTGGATTGCCAGCATTCATCAATGACAAAATACAATATGATGTTCCCAAGACATTGGAAGAGACCGTAAGGTGAGCTAAATGTCTATATGATCAGCAGAAAGCAAGGCCAAATTTCCAAAAATCTTGGGAAGACAAAAAGAAGTTCAAGGTGGATCAGAGGAAGAAAGGATTTAAACCATCATTCTTCAGAAATAGTCCACAGGGACCACCAACTTCTAAAGAGCCCAAAACGATAGAGGCAGAAGGCCAAAGGCCAAGGCAGCCACCTATTCAATGTTGGGGTTATAAAGGAGATCATAGATTCAGAGATTGTCCTCACAGAGGTGAAAAAGGAAGGATTGTTTATAATGTACAACAAGCTAAAACAGTGGAGGACATGGGCAAAAATGTGCCAAGGATCTATGCAGCCCTGGATAACAAGCAAGAAGAATATCAGTCACACATGATTGAAGTGGAATGTATGATTAACAACCAAACCATTGCTATTCTAATTGATTTAGGAGCTAGTCATAGTTATATAGATCCTATTATGGTAGAAAGTTTGCAATTGCCAAGAATCAGGCATGGAAAATCTTAGTTGGTACAGTTGGCTACAGGAACCAAAATAAAGGTTAATGAGATGGTTATGTCATGTCTCATGGACATGAATGGACTGAACACCAAGTCAGATTTGAATATCTTACCCTTATGTTCCTATGACTGTTTAATTGGGATGGATTGGTTGGACCCACATCATGCTCTATTGGATTGTGATAACAAATCATCCACTTGCTTGGATGAAGAAGGGAACCAAAGTAAAGTGCAAGGAATTCCCAGGGTAGTAACTGTTAGAGAAATTTCAGCATTGCAGCTGAAGAAATGTTATAGAAGAGGATGTCAAATATTTCCAACTCATATGGAGGAGACACCTGAAGACAAGGTGCCAATTTTGGAGAATTATGCAGTCCTGAAAGAGTTTGAAGATGTATTCAAGGAAGTACCAGGACTACCCCCAAGGAGAGACCTTGATTTTTCTATAAATATGACACCAGGAGCAGCTCCCGTGTCAAAGGCTCCTTACAGAATGAGTACACCGGAATTGAAGGAGTTGCAAATGCAACTTGAAGAACTTCCAAAGAAAGGGTATATATGCCCAAGTGTATCACCTTGGGGTGCCCCAGTCTTGTTTGTGAAAAATAAATATGGAATGTTAAGATTGTGCATTGATTTCAGACAGTTGAATAAAGTGACTGTAAAGAACAAGTATCCTCTGCCAAGAATTGATGATCTTTTTTATCAATTGAAGGATGCAAAGATCTTTTCAAAAATAGATCTCAGATCAGGATACCATTAGGTAAGAATTAAGGAGGAGGATATCAACAAGACCGCCTTCAGGACAAGGTATGGTCATTATGAGTTCACAGTGGTGTCATTTGGGTTGTCAAATGCACCAGTTGTTTTCATGTGCTTAATGAATGGTGTTTTCCGAGAATATTTAGACAAGTTTGTCATTGTCTTTTTGGATGACATTCTTATATACTCTAAGACAGAAGAAGAGCATGAACATTATTTGAGGATGACGTTGCAAGTATTAAGGGAGCATCAGTTGTATGCCAAATTGAGCAAGTTCTCATTTTATCAGAAACAAATTCATTATTTGGGGCATATCATCTCAAAAGATGGGATAGCAGTGGACCTCAAGAAGATTGAAGCCATTAGAGAATGGTCAGCACCAAAGAATGTGACAGAGGTCAGATCATTCATGGGCCTTTTAGGCTACTACAGGAGATTCATTGGAGGATTCTCGAAGATAGCACACCCAATCACTTCCTTGCAAAGAAAAGGTATGAAGTTTCAGTGGACGTCAGACTGTGAAAGGAGTTTCCAACATTTGAAACAATTATTGACAAGTGCTCCAATACTAAGGATTGCAGACCCAAATGAAGATTTCATTGTATGCACAGATGCATGTAATGAAGGACTTGGTGGAGTCCTCAACCAAAATGGATTTGTGATATGTTATGAATCAAGGAAGTTGAAGGAGCGTGAAAGAAACTATGCCACTTGTGATTTGGAGTTGGCAGCCATAGTGGATGCCCTGAGGAAATGGAGACACTACCTCATGGGAAAAAGGTTTGAGTTAAGAACAAACCACAATGATTTGAAATATTTATTTGATCAGCCAAATCTAAATGCTAGACAAAGCATATGGTTAGAATTTCTAAGCGAATATGACTTTGATATAAAGCATATCAAAGGGAAAGAAAATAAAGTGGTGGGTGCACTCAGCAGGAGGGTGCATGAGCTTCATGCTATAGCCATCAGCATGTATCAAACTGATGTTAAAAGAAAAATTCTGGAGGCTGCAAATATAGACCTGCAATACAAAGAATTGATAGAAAAACTACAGCAAGGCAAGACACCATAGAAGATGGATATTTATAAGTTGGGAGTAGATGGAATATTGTTGCACAAGAACAGAATTTTTGTACCAAATTTCCAGGACTTGAAATGTATAATTTTTCATGAGATGCATAATGCTCCTTATGCAGGGCACCCTGGATATCAGAAAATCATAGCAGTGGTCAAGAGCCAATACTTTTGGCTAGGTATGAAGAGAGAAATTGCAGAATACATCGCTAGGTGTATGGAATCCCAGAAAGTTAAAACAGAGCATAAGCACTCAGCAGGATTGTTGCAACCTTTGCCCATTCCTGAATGGAAGTGGGAAGTGGTGACAATGGATTTTATTATGGGATTGCCCAAAACAGGCAAGCTACATGATTCGATTATGGTAGTGGTGGACAAGCTTACAAAAGCTACCCATTTTATTCCACTAAAAACTACTCACAAAGCAGCAAATGTTGTTGATATTTTCATGAAGGAAGTGGCATGATTGCATGTAATTCCTAAAATGATTGTGTCTGACAGAGACCCAAAATTCACCTCGAATTTCTGGAAAGGATTGTTCAAAGGATTCGGAACGAATCTGAACTTTAGTACAGCTTACCATTATGAGACTGATGGATAGATAGAGAGGGTGAATAGAGTGATAGAAGATATGTTGAGAATGTATGTGATGGATAAACCATCAAAATGGAAAGACTACCTACATTTAGTAGAATTCGCTTATAACAATGGGTATCAGGCATCATTGAAAATGAGCCCATTTGAAGCACTTTATGGCAGAAGGTGCAATACTCCAATAAGTTGGGATAATCCAACTGATAGAACAGTAGTCGGGCCAGAGTTGCTCAAGGAGATGGAGGACCAGATGTTAAAAATTAAGCAGAATTTGAAAACTACCCAAGACAGACAGAAAAGTTATGTTGATAAAAAAAGAATCCACAGAGAATTCAAAGTGCATGATCATGTTTTCCTGAAAGTAAAAGCTAACAGGAGAAGCTAGGAAGCTGCGCCAAGTTGGTAGCCAGATTTTGTGGACCATTTGAAATCCTAGAGAGGATTGATCTCGTTTCTTATATGATTGCATTGTCTGCATCTATGTCTATTCATAATGTATTCCATGTATCATTGCTAAAGAAATACATACCTGATGCTAATCATGTTATTGATTGGAATGTTATTCAGGTGGAGCAAGAAGGCGCTTTCCAAGTGCATCTGGTGTGCATCCTGGATCGAAAAATCAAACAACTCTGGAATCGAGCCATAGGGCTTGTAAAGGTCCAATGGACCTAGTATGGACCTAAAGATGCTACTTGGGAGCATGAGGATGCAATGCGGGCAGAATACCCACATCTTTTTGAAGAACTTTGAGAATTTTGTTGTATATGGGTACATGATGCACTGAGGACAGTGCATAAATAAGGGGAGGGGATTGTAATATCCCTCGGCTGAACCCAAATGTAAATATAATCCAAGTATATTTAAGCTAGTGAGTTGTTTAGACATCATTTTTGTAATACACCTTTCATGGCATGGTGCGCGTATATACTGCGTAGTAAAGGGATGTAATGTGCCCATTTCTGAATACCGCGCGTAGTAACTAAGGTGTGTGCAACCTTAAAGATAGAGGATACAACGCACAGTAACTAAAGAGCGTGCAACCTTGAGGCCAGTGGATACCGTGCATAGTAACTAAAGT
Source organism: Picea mariana (assembly GCA_032191745.1). Classification (NCBI taxonomy): domain Eukaryota; kingdom Viridiplantae; phylum Streptophyta; class Pinopsida; order Pinales; family Pinaceae; genus Picea; species Picea mariana. The sequence continues at coordinate 182,645 of JASDQU010738735.1, forward strand.
GCATGCAATATTAAGGTCAACGAACCTTTGTGTATATAATATGCACATTATAGGCTGGTGAGCTAGTATTATAAGCTATAATGCTTGTGTCTTGGAATTATGCTAGCGTGCCTAGATGTTAAAGGCTAGAGTGCCTATTTTGTATATATCTCATGATTAATATAAAACAATACATCGTTGTGCATATATCGACCATGATAAAAGAGAAGGGGGACTAGATTCCACCAAATAGGGAAAGGGAGGGCCTAAAGTTAAGAACATGGCTAAGCTAGAGAGCTTAAAGTCGAAAAGAAATACTATATTAATATTTCTTAAAAACATAAAGTATGGATAATTAATTTATCCTAAGTCCTGAAGTAGGGGACAAGTGTATCAGAGTAGCTTCCAACATGACAAGTGTCAAGTTGGAAACATGCATACTTATTGCCAAGACTTAGTTCCTTTGGGGGGAATCAACCATTGTGAAAGGGGAATCGACCATTGTGAAAGGGGATCGACCATTGTGAGGAGAGGAATCTTACCATTTTTCCTTTGACCAAAGAACCAGTATCCATGATACATTTCGTCGGTCCTTGAGCTACTTCATATCTTCCTACCACCATACCCAAACCAGATTGATATCCATCCCTGTTGGTGTACCTGTCATCTTGGGAGCGAGATTGAAGAGGCGGGTTGTTAGGCCCATGAGAAATTCTCTGAGTGAGGGAATTGTTGAGGATCGATTTCCTGAAGGTGATAAACTGTGGCTACAGTGCTCTGAGACTTTCAGTCCGGCCTGTTGTTGAATCCCTGGAAGGGAAGTGGGGCAGCCAAAGGACTATTGAGCAGAGAAGGGGAACACTTCCTTGGGTGGGATAGGCATGTGGGGAAGGAGAGGCCATAGGCTGTGGTTGAGTGAACACATGAGAGGGAGTCTTTTCGTTTGACCGTGAACCTTTAGCTGAGTTAGGAATCCCTTTCCTAGGTGGAGTCTAGTCCCATCTCGGGGGTGACTCACTGTTGAGAGTGACAAACAGTGTATTCTAAGGCTGGGAGGTTCGTGGATGGTCTACACGTATTTGGTGACATTCTTCCCAAGATAAGTACCAGTTATGTGTTGAATTCCATGCTGCATCGTCATTTATGTGTTATTTTATGGGTTTTATTACTTGTGTGAGCATAATTGTCTGTATGTTTAAGGATATACCATGTATACGATGCATGTCTGTGTTCACTGTTAAATCAGTCTGAAAATCATATATTTATAGAGTGCAATTGTTTGTTTATCTTTTATATGTGAAGCTTCCACTAGAGCATTGTATGTATATGTTTAATTGCATGCAGTTCAGTATGTGTGTATGCCTTTGTGTGTATATACGTATTTCGAGAAAAACAAAAGTTATGTGACATACCTCAGTTGAATACTGGGTGTTACATTATGTTTTCAAAACTAAGCTAAGTGTATGAGTAAGTGAAATTCCCCGGTCAGTGGGTGGGCGAGGTGTGTTACAGCATTGCACAATACATGCGTGATTGGGAATCTTGGTGTAAGGCTGCAGATCCAGTAATCT
>JASDQU010738735.1:225993-253674 GCA_032191745.1 Picea mariana
ATCTGTTGGCATATGGAGGAACCTCTTATTACCCCCCACCCCCTTATCAACAACCATACCCTGTTTCTCTCCCTCCACGCATCAGTGGGCCACCGTCGGCACCCCCGATACACCCACCTATCCAGACAAGTTCTGGTACCCCCTCTACCTCATCTTATACTCTGAGTACTAGCAAAAGCACCACACCTTCCTATGTACCTTACAGATCCTTCCCACAAAATAATCCATACTTTCCATTTCCTGGCCCTCCCTAGCCCATGGCTCCACCACAAGGACACCCTCACGCTAGGGTGGATTTTGTTCAACCCTCTCTCATTCAGCAATATCAAAATTTTGAACAGCTGAATACAACAAATCTGAACCATCCGTCGAATAATGCCAAAAAGAAAGGAAAAAACCAGAACAATAACAATCCAGGCCAAAGCGGGAATCACCCCCAACAGAACCAACCTACTGGGGGAAACTAGAATCAAGGGAATCAGAACCCCCAGGGGGGCAACAACAAAAAACGTCAAGGGAGAAATAACAATAATCTTTGAACCAACTTCCCTTGTGCCCTTTGCGGTGAGTTCGGTCATTATACTCATAATTTCCCCCAAACCACTGATTTTAAACTGATGAAAGACTCAGGAAATGGACCACACCCTCCAACACTGCCTACCCCTTAGCAGTCCCCATAATAATATGTGAAACAACCACCCCCAGCCGTGCTGCAAAACCCCATTCCACACCAGGATGTGATGAACACCCAACAATATATGCAGCCTACCCCACCACAGTTGGGACAATATCTCAATCCACACAAAACTACAGATCCTACTATCCTCCTCACCAGTGAGGAATAAATCCTTCTACAAACATGTAGTCATCAATACCATGCACCCGTTGGGTCTCCTCCCATTCCCCCAGAAATAATACCAGCACCAACGAGACCCCCTTTGATGATCCCTCGCCCTAACGGAGAAACACCTCTTCACATCCCTCACATACCATTGCACAGGAATGTCCACAACCCATAGTCTAGGGCGGCTCATAATTATAGTTTGGTCGATGACTTAGCATAATCCCTAGCTGCCATGTCAGTCTTAGAAGTCCTTCAAACTTGTCCCACTCAACATAAATCATTACTTTCTGCCTTGGGGGTAGTCGACCCTGCAGATACTCAACTCATCACATTTGATCTCGACAGCGGAGAACCTCACCTTCCCACTCTAATCGCTTTTCAAATCCTAGTGAAAATTTAGAACATTACAGTCCATCAGTGCATCATTGATGAAGGTGCATGCACATGCCTTATGTCCAAGTCTGTATGGAAGAAACTTGGTTCCCTCGAAATCATACCATCGGCCATTACCTTAAGAGATTATGACGGATGACCATCTTCTCCCAAAGGGATCTTCCAAAACGTCCCTATAGAACTAGGGGGCAAAATCATTCTCATCGACATTGAAGTTATCGATGCCCCACTTGATTACAATATCTTGTTCGGTCGTAGCTACATGTATTCTATGAAGGCAGTTGCCTCTTCCGTCTTTCGAACTATGATGTTCCCCCATAACAGGAAGATCATTACCATTGACCAAGTTTCACATTATGAGCCCAACCCTTCTACCAACATCGATAATATTCTCCCTCTCATCCACACTAGTCATGAAGCATACCCACTCATCGAAATGGGCCCCAGGATTTTCAAAGACCCATCATTGTTAGGAACTTACCATGGGGCACCACCACTCCTTCATCCTTCCAATCAAGTATGTGTCGTATCATCCAAATGAACTGACCTTGAGAATACCCTTCCTCCCATGGAGGCTTCTCTCATATCTAACGTCCCACTAGTCACAGAGCCTCTCCCTCACGAGCCTCCTATGAACACGTCGACTCCACTAGTTCACGATTTCACCTCACCTCAAGGCCATGTCCCAGTGTGGGAAACAGTTCCCCAAGCCATTACTCAAATTCCCTTCTTTTACCCTCCACTAGGCGTCCAAGCTTTCCAAGCAGCCGCAATGCTTACTCTCCCAAATATGGTGTTGGTAATTCTAGTATGGTATTTACATCCACCAGAGATGGTTCCTCAACCATCCCTTCCCCCCCAAATGGAAGGAATCCCAATGACAATTCCCATACTCACTCCCACCATACCCTCTACACCCCCACTCACTAACCTCCCTGCCACAGTTGGGGGCAGGCGAAAGAAGAAGGAGCCCACAACTCCACTCCCCCCACGTGTCCAACCTCCTGGCGCGCTATGTGAGAAAGATGGACACCCAACCAACAAATGCCCATCTCTACTCGAGTTACGTAACCTAATTCCACTCAATCAAACACCATCACCGCTCGCGACTGTAGCAAGTAATGCCGCTACCTCCCCTAACTCAAGTAGCAAAGGGCTGTGAACCAAATTCACTTGCACCATATGTTTAGAATATGGCCATTATACACACCATTGCCCAACACTACCTCACTTCTAGAAGACATAAATCATAGTATGCCAAAGCTTCCAGAATGAACCCAATCCGGCTACATCATCCCTACCAAACATCGCTGACATCCATTATGTCATGAATTCAGCCAATGAATGTAGTATATGCCCTTGCTCTCTATTCAAGTCCCTAGATCATTTTACATATCAATGTCCTATGATCATCGAATACAGGCAACGCCAATCGATCCTGATTCAAACCCCTACGCCCCCTACAGAATCGATGGTTGACCTTACCTCATCACTAGAGATTCTTCATATCATTTCTCCTGAACCAGAGGTACTCCCTATTCCTCCATGGTTCTTGGATGACTTCTTTGAGGATTTACCCCCAAATCCCCCAAATTCTCCCGCTCATTTCCCTACGGGAATTTTACATCCAACTACCACTGGTACTCCTCAGTACCTCGATATTTGGTTTATGACAAGTGAACCATTGCAATTTCATTGTGTCATTTCCCCTAATTCTTCATCACCAGAGGACAACCATACGGTGACAGTCACTGATATCACTCTTTCAGATCCCTTGTATTCCCACCAATTCCACTGTGACGAGGACATACTCGAAGAATTAAACACCCCCGACTACCCATGGGATGCGCTACACCATTGAGCACTCTTCTTTCCACATGAATCCTTCATGCTTCCTAACCAACACCCCATATACATAGTCAAAACCAAGGATTATATCCCATCAGGGCATATCGACTGGTTCAAGAACCCCATCCCTGCCCCTGATGCTTTTGAAGAAGGAAACATGGCCAATATTTCCCCAACCATCAAAATCGATATTTCCATAAAAAATGGAGTTGTCGAGGAAATCACCATTGGCACCACATGCACTCTTGAATAAATCACTGCCTATAAAGCCCTCTTCCAAGAATATCGGGATATTTTTGCTTGGTCATACACAGAGATGCCTGGCCTTGATCCCTCTATTGTCGAACATCGCATCGACACCTGACCTGATATTACATCAATTCGTCAAAAACAATGATCGCTACGCCTATCCAATGCTGCGGCTATCAAAGCTGAGATTGAAAAATTACACGTGGCTGGGTTCATCTACCCCATTGCCTATACCTCATGGGTTTCCAACCCTCTACCCATTAACAAAAAACAAGGCACTATCTGTGTCTGCACAGACTTTCGCGATCTCAATCACGTCATATCATGTCTTTGATCATGGGAAACATTTCGAGAATGAGATTTTTGTTGAACTCTCATCGCAGTTGGGATTCTCCCATGAGTTTGCCTCACCATATTACCCTTAGTATGATGGACAAGCCAAAGCAGTTAACAAGGTCCTCAAGACCATGTTATAGCTCACGATTAACAAACATAAGACCAATTGACATCATATGTTATTTTCTGCGCTATGGGATTACCGTACGACCGTGAAAACAACCACTGGTTTCACACCATTTCATCTAGTCCATGGGGTTGAGGCCACTCTTCCCATCGAGTGCAAAATTACCACCTTACGCACCACAATCGAGCTATTACCCGACATTGCTCCAATGGAGCAGCGTTTGCTGAACTTAGAGTCCCTCGATGAAGATCGTTGATCTTAATTATAGAACAATCAGGCAGTCAAAAAATGGTCAAAGGTCACCTTTGATCGCCATGTCAACCTTCACTCATTTCACGAAGGTGACCTCATCCTTGCCTACGATATCGCTCATGATACCCTCGGTCATGGAAAATTCGAGTCACTATGGCATGGCCCCTACATTATCCAATATTTCCTCACCAAAGGCGCATACATCCCGGCTTCCCCCGAAGACCTCTCTCTCAAAGAACTCGTCAACGGGTTATACTTAAAGAAATTTTATGCCTAAGCATATCCATTCTACATTAGGTAGTTTATTTTATAGTGTTTTTAATCTTTTTTCCATACCCCATGTCTAAACTATAATTTGTGTTATTGACAGGTGCTTCCTCCACTGACCTACCACATTGGTTACACCGATGACGCCAGCTGTTGGACACAAAATCTTACTTCGGCATCTTGGGCTCTCTATTCCCCCTCACATGAACTGCTTCATTCTAGCGGCATATGTTTGGGTTTATCAACCAACAACCAAGACAAGTACACTGCTGTCATTGACCTCCTCGTCGATGCCAGCCATCATCGTATTCGTCACCTTAGCGTCTTACTTGACTCCCAACTGGTCATTCTCCAACTCAACAATGTGTACCGTGTCTGCGATCCGTGCCTTTTTCTCAAATACCTGCAAGTTAGACTTTTATCTCGCCATTTTGATTTCATTACATTTACACATATTCCAAGACAATTGAATCAAATTACAGATAACCTATCTAACATTATACTCGATTGGCATATATCACATCAAGATATCTCTACACACACATAAACCATCAAGAGCTTGTCACAACATATATAGATTAGACATCATCAACACATGTAAACATCAAAAAGACCCCAAAATGTATACTCATATATATATATAAATCGGTCAACAATGCCATCAAAATGTTTACATACACATAAAATACATCATATACAAAATCTATAGGCCAGTGAAGCACCTTGGTACAAAACTGGTGTCACTACACCAAAATGGGCTCACCAGCCTATATACAAACATACATAGAGTGACACTCAAGGTGCCTCTAGGGCACCACCTCCTACCACTCCCTCAGGCAGTGGTGCCCCACCTACTATCGGTCCCTCCAGACCTAGAGGTAACCGCTTGATCATCGCAGAACCTACTACTACTACTCGTTGAACCATGATCTGCCACATTAGTGGAACTCCCACACACTACTCCAGGACGCCCTCATCTTGGATGCACAACCACATGCCCTCAGACACTCCTTGTAGCACTGTTTCCAAGCGAAGGTGAATATCCTCAAAATCTCCCCTGGCCTCCGCCAGAGGAGCATGCGATGGCCCGACACTAGGGTCATCAAAATGGCGTCTCCTAGACACTCTCTTGTCACTGGTTGGTCTCGCCTCAACATCCTCGCACTGATGTCTCTCTCCTGTCCGTGGCTCTCCCCGCAGCGGTCTCACTGGCCCCTGATGAGTTGACGCTCTCATCAGCTCAACCTCACGCCCTCCAGGTCCCACATCTGCACATACAAACAACCAAATGATAATATCAACATCTATACAAAATACACATGTCATGCTATCTCAAAAATCAACATATCAAAATCACAAACATACCTCGATGGTCGAACACCTCCCTTGGAGGTAACACCATATTTGGATCACCCCGGAAGTCAACCCCACAGTATGGATACTGCAGGATGATCTGCGACATATGCCGCCACACCTATGCCACCTCGACCGTGAAAAAATGGCCACCACCCTCACCACCACCATGGCGAATCAAAATTGTTGACCACCACCTCAATTGCGGCTCTCGCACACCAGGTGCACCCAATAAAACTCTAGGGAACAACATCGACATCCTCTCCAAAAACTAGGCCACCAAGATGGACCCAAAGGTAAATTCCCCTGAGTCCGTGGTCCGACACCTGTCCAGATGCCCTACCGTATTGGCATGCAACATCAAACCCTAGGAAAAATTCTCTCTTTCCAGTGCCCTCCCCATAATCCTCAGCTGACCACCACTGATCTGCTGAGTTGCGAGGGACCCATATACCCTCACGATCATCGCTACTACACAATGATGAACTAAAGCATGCATTGCCCCAATACTCACTACGGAGCCTGACATGAAGTTCTCCCTCGAACAATACCTCTGGACCAAGGTAGCTAACTACACATCCACAGGTAACACAGGCTTTGCTGGTAGGGGCATTCCCCGAAAAGGGAGCCCAGTCAAAAATTATACATCCTCCACAACAGTGAAGATGAGCTGCTCTCCCCACACCATAAAGCAATGCAGATCCAGACTCCACATCCGGATCAAAAACTGCAAAAGATACTCCTGAGCTCATATCAACGGGCACTTGAAGAACTTCAGCACCCCGCAGGTTGCCAAAGTGGCACGAACCCCTAGCTCCTCAATAGCCATGAAATCCCTTAGCTGTGACCAATCATGCTCTCGCCAGTGGACCAGCATCGTACAAATGATTGCCTACAACCACATAAAAATAGTCCTAGATGAACCATCTCGACCATAAACACATTAAAAATCTCCAAAAAAGGATGAGTTTTGCACCCATCAGGCTTGCACCCAAGGCACGACTTTTTAACCCACAGGCGCACACATTTGCGCACCTGTTCACCCAACAGGTGCACACATATGTGTGTTTGTTCACCCCACAGGCGTGCACACGTGCGCTCCCGTTCATCCCACATGTGCACATGAGTGCACGCCTGTCCACCATATAGAGGTGCATCCATGTGCCCCTGTCATGAATACAGGTGCGCAACACAGTGCACCTATCCACTACACAGCCGTGCACCCATGCACAACTATGTAGCAAATAGGCACGCATACCATTCGTGCCTTTTTCCCCCTAGGCACACACCCATGTGTGACTATCCGGATAATAGGCGCGCACTTGTGTGTGCATATTTTCGGATTGCCCGTGCACTAGGGGGCCCACACCCATAAAAACCCCTATACGGCCCTCCATACAGGCCCTACCCACAAATTGAAAACCTACTTCTATGCTGGACGATAAGACTACTAACCTGAAGCTCGCTAGTCCTGAATCGACTGCCTCATTCTCTCGGAATCTCCAAATATCCTCTGAATACCTCTCGTCCAGTCACTCTGACAGTAAGTACAAATGAGGTGGCAATGTGGGCCCTATAACTATATATAAACCTTTTTTCCAAACTTCCAAACCCCATTCTGGGAGCTCCGGGTGTCCGTTTTTTGATCTATCTTCAGCCATGGGATTAGCATCCCGTCATCTACATCAAGATAGTCCCTGGGCTATTTTTTATCCCTAGCCCCCGGGGTGCCACTTTTTCATATCCCGTCCAGGTATGCATTCTCATGTTCAAAATTATCAAATAAATGCTTGTATGTTCGATTCTCCTTCAGATATTGTTCACGTTGGGTATTTTGTTTTTCATGTGTGAAGGTACTTGGCCATCAGACATCTACGCCATTCAGGTATATAATCAACAATGGCATGTAATCATTCCTTCTGAATCTCAATTGCATCTCCAATCACACCCTCTGAAATTTTCCTTTAGGATCCCCATCTCCGGATCTGTAGTACCACCACCTCCATTGCATTTTGGGTACTGTCACCCGATAGCACTCTTCCCCACATGAGTTGTCCCATTCATAGCACCCCTTGGCACTTTGACACTCATGCTGCTTTTTAACCCTTTAGGGATGGGAGTCCTGATAGTCTTACATCATGTCAGGAATTAGCCACATACTCCTTCTCCTCATTTTTGCTGGCTTTCCCAATGGACTGCCAGGTTATCTCTTCAAGGTTTTATTTTGATTGCACCTCTACAGTATCATTAACCCTACATTTCATCCATAATCAGTTTTCCCCTCTGCAAATTTCCCTCCATCCCATCTACCTCATACAGAAACCCACCCATGGCCCCCCCAACCTCCACCAGTTCTCCAAGCATATTGTTCCCTAACCGGCCCAACCATATTGCACTGGGGCACCCATTTTTGTATTTGTACACTCATCCCAAATTATTCTTTATTCATTCGGTACTTGTAAAAAGCCTTTGTTTCCAGCATTTACATATCTTTTTGTCGCCACCTTTGACGACCTTCTTCCCTTTTTTGGCCAACGCAACCCATGTCACCCTTGGTTGGGGCACTCCTTATCATCTACTCCTATCGACATCGTCCATATAGTTCGAGTATCCCACAAGCCACTTACCTCTGCTCTCTGAGTTTGTCCACTTTGTCCCGCCTCTGGCACAACTTATCCAACATCTTGTTTTCCCCCTGACACTCAACCTAGTTGAACGGTTGCGGCCACTTATACTTTGCATATACTCCCAACCAAGGGCAGTCTTGAGTCTTCACACATCTTGACTTCGTCCATGTACCTCCTCCACTCCTCACCTCACCTAGTAGATTTCACGAAGCCCTTCGCTTCTTGGAGTCGCGTATTCCTTTTTTCGACATCAACACAGTTTCCAGAAGGGAGACAATATCTTGACTCTCATTACCTTTCCAATGAGAGGTCTTGGATGACACAGGGAGAAATACAATTTCTCCCTACTACCGTTGACCCCCATAACATTCGACTTCAACACTTTCTCATGTTACGGTGGGTCTTACTTTGTGACTATTGCAGTTATTTCTTATATTTGCCGAAGATCTCTGAACTTGGCTGGGCTATTAATGCGCACAACATCCGTGATACTTCTTATAGGTATCCTTGCTTACTATTCAGAGTATGTTCCTCATCAGATTCATCCTCTGCCTTTATCAGAACCTCCCCTGAGGGCGTTGTAGTGATCCACATCAACACACGATTTTAGTTACTGTACAAACCCTTCTTTTTTGAGTTACATGACACGAGCATGGGGCATGCCTACCTCTTTTGTACACAATTTATTTTACACACCTTATGGAAGGTTGGGTCTACATGTTTCCTTCTCTCTCCAATGAGTCACTCTTGGTACTCTCACTATCGCTCTTTCTTACAATGACACTCTTAGTAGAAGAAACATTGACGAATTTCGGCTATACGTATGCTCCTAACCTCATCCATCAGAGAGCATCTGTTATCATTAAAATTTCATCCGAAAATGGTTACAGGAATTCAGCATCTTCAGCATAGTTATGAGGTCACCCATGGACCAAAATTACCAAAAAGCATTTCCAAAAGGCCCAGAAACTATACAAACCAGTGATAAAATTAAGGTGCGCTATGACTACACAGGGCACGCATGCACATGCACGATACAGAAACACACAAAAAGTGCACATGCACACGATGCACGACTGTGGTCACTAAAAGCTGCACACATCTGAGAATGGTGCATTTATGAGATTGGTCTGCCTCCCACCTGTTAGTGACAGAAGTCACTCCTAGATTGCAAAAGGAACAGAGCCCGACGCCCATCAGTTTATGTCACGATTTGTTTATAAAAAGGGGTGATCGAATGGAAGTTAACTCAAAACAATGTTGTTTTAACTCTGAAACTAGGCCAGGCATGCATGGGCAAGTGAGGTCTTAGATAAACCTCAGACAATGAGTTGTAGTAAGGGTGAGTAGGGGGAAGACTTGTATAAGAGAACTGCAAAGGTTTGTCGTAAACATCATGTTTCTAACAGACTGTAGGAGAAAACATCTAAACGCAAGATCTTCTTACATTCAAACGCAGAAAACCATAGAATAAAACAATGCAACAATAAATCCTTTATCGTAACATAATTTCAATAATTCATGTGAATCAGTCAATCATGATCTCCCTTAGTATGAGATGAAAACTAGACGGGGTAGGAAAACTGTTTGTCATTAAACAAGAAATCTTACATATAAATGCATAACCAGAGAACTAGAGTGTCTGTTAAAACTTTACAATCGAGAGCTTCGCTCTACCATCGATGCCTACAAAAATGGAGAAAACGACTACATATACTCAAAACAACACCGCAGCAAGAAACGAGATACTGCACTAAAAGCATTCCGTCTACATGGCTTCTGGCAGCCTGCCCATGCAGACTCAGGAAAATCGTGCGCCTATGATAGACGCCATCAGATTTCAGACTGTCCTTCTACATGTGAGTTGACATGAATTAGTCCTTTGCCAAACCTTCCTTTTATAGTGAAGCTGATGTTCAACCACCAACAACTGTCGCAATAATTGCTTTTTGGGATCGGGGATGGCCTTGGTCAATTCTATCTTCTGTGGTGGTCTCCTAATGGTGCCACCTGGACTAGCCAAATGGTCTCTCGTTGGATGCTGCTTCACTGGACTACTGCAAGGGACCCCTATGGTGGATGTGGATGAGGGTATGATGGAGGCGATGGAGAATGAATGGAAGTGGTGACATCAGATGAAGAATACCACGGGGTATGGACAGGACATAGGTGGAAACATCATGGAGCACCGGGGGACAAGTGGATTGTGGAAGGTGCTGAGGTGGAGGTGACTAGGGGCAGGAGACACATGGTAGAAGGTGAGAGGACGATGAGGTAGGAAGGGGCCATGCGAATGGACGTGGCTGAATACGTGGGCTTGACACCTGGGAGAGTGGAGGGCACATTTCCAAGCAACTTGGAAGGGAAAAGTTCAGGTGTTAAAAGGCAAGAAGGGGGCGAAGAGGAAAGCGATATATCTTGAAGGTGAGTGGATGGACAGATGTCAGTATATGAGGGGGGAACACAACGAGAGGTGACCCCACATTGATTAAAGGTAGAACGACTGAGAAGGGTTGGAATCGCCTGAACCCCATTGATCCGGGCACTTTGATCAAGGCCGTTGGGAAGGTGCACACCCAATTCCGGACCCCCCCCCCTATTAAAGGTAGAAAGGCTAAGGGGTCTAGAATTGGATGCTGATCATGGATCTGGGCACACGGATCTCTGTCGCTCAGATCTTCTTGCTGCTTATCCATAGGCGCATTTGCACCCCAAACTTAGGGTAAGTGGGTTTTCACCCATTTCTTTTCACTCTCCTCCTTTCTTACAAGAAATGTCGCTAATATTAGGCTCCATGGGGGATAGAGTCATCCCTATGATGCTCTAAGGACTCTTTTTGGAGATCCAATGCCTTGCTGTTGGGCTATAGAGTCATTTATTAAGCCAAAAACAGAAAACAATATTTATAGAACAAAGGAGCCGCCTGCGGCTTTACAAAAAACATTTTTTTAGGAAATGCCCATTTACTGGGCCATTAAAAACTTCTTCGCCTTCCAAATCCTGTAACCTATAAGTGTTGTTCGAAAATACTTCAAAGATATTGAAAGGCCCAAACCAGAGGGCATCGCACTTGCTATGTTTGCCCCTATCCTGCCTGGGTGCATCCCATTTGAGCAGCAGATCACCCAGCTCAAAATCTTTCTTTCTGCTCCTCCTGTCAAAGGCTTGCTTGATATTCTACTAATGATTATAGGCCCTGCTCATGACTTGTTCCCTGATCTACCGTACTTCCACCATCTGATGAATCCTTCTGACCATATGGTCAGGCTCTACTTCAAGGTCCTGAAGGAATTTCGCCATAGATAAAGCGAGTTGAGTAGGAAAAACAACCTCTGTTCCATAAACAAGTTGGAAAGGTGAGATGCCCAGGGGCTTCTTTGTTGTCACCCGGTCGGCCCATAGAGCAAATTTGAGCTTTGAATCCCGGGCCCTTTTTCTTCCAATAATTTTTTAATGAGCTTGATCAGACTTTTATTGGAAGACTCCACCAGTCCATTTCCTTGAGGATAATAGGGAGTAGAGTGAAACAGTGAAATCTCAAACTGTTCACAGAACTTGACCAGAGGCTCAAACCTGAAAGAGGCGGCATTGTCGGTGACAATTTTGCTAGGACAGCCAAATCTGACTATGATATCTTCCAGGAAGTTGATAATTACTTTGTGAGAAGTACTCCTGGTAGGGGTAGCTTCTATCCACTTGGTGAAATAGTCTGTCGCAGTCAGGATTCATCTGTGTTGTCCACTTGAGGGAGGATGAATTTCTCCAATGAAGTCCAATCCCCACTGCTGAAAAGGTGATGAAACTACTATAGGCTTTAATGGCAACGATTTGAGCTATTGCTTTCCTGAGAACTTTTGGCATTTGATGCAAGCTCTGATTTCTTTGCAGACATCAGCGAATAAAGTAGGCCAGTAATGCCCAACCCTGAGGATCTTATGAGTTGTGGTCTTCCAGAAATGATGCCCCCCGCAAAGTCCATTATGGAAATCAAACATAACTTTCTGGGCTTCTTGCGGGTTTAGGCATCTTAAAAATACCCCTAGAGGGTCTTTCCAGTATAAGGCTTGGTCAATGAGGCAATATTTGACTGCCTTGAGCTTTAAAGCTCTCACCTTACTTTTTTCCATTCCATCAGGAGGCTTCAATTCTTGCAGAAAATACAAAATATCCTTGTACCAGGTACATGCTGCTAGCGATAAGGCACCCTGCGAACTCTTGTTGGATGACTTAGCTTGCTGATTTTATAAACAAGCATTGATGATGTTAATCCCCAAGGATTTTCAATTGGATTTAGCCATCAACTTGGCTAAACCCTGCCCCTTTATCAACTTGGTGGGCTTAATCTCTAGATCAAACTCCAGGATGTTGGCAATCCATTTACCTCTTCTCCCATCTATGTCAGGCTGTATAAGGATGTCCTTCACAGAGGCTGAAGGCATGTATGCGGTTACCTTTGAGTGTAAGACATAGACTCTGAAATCTTTGAGAGCTTTCACTAAGGCATAGGCCTATTTCTCCATGATTTCATACCTGATCTCTGCATCCCTTAATGCCTTGCTGAAGAAGGCAATGGGTTTCTCTCGCCCTTCCTCATTTTTCTGCAACAAGACCGCTGCTATTGTATCAAAAGAAGTGAAAGAGGAAATTAGGAAATCTTTGGAATAGTCAGGACTGATCAGCACAGGTGCCTTAGTCAATTCCCTTTTTATTTGGAAAAAATATTCCCTGGGTTCAACGGTCCATTTCACTTCATTTCCCTTCCTGAGCATGGCTGTGATGTGTTTCACCAGCTCAACAAAATTTGAGATGAATCTCAGAAAATTAATATTCCCCAAAAAGGCCTGAACTTCCTTCTTAGATCTGGGAAGTGACAGGGTCCGAATTGCCTCTACCCTGTCAGGATCAATCCTTACTCCCTCTGATGATACTATATGACCTAACAGTTTTCCCTCCTTCATAGCAAACAAATATTTCTTGGGGTTTAAGGATAGGCCAAACCTACGACACTTCAAGAAAACTTCCCTCAGATGACAGTGGTTCTCTTTGTCTGACCTAGAGAAGACTGTGATGTCATCCAGATAGATCACCACAAGCTGATCTTTCTCCCCAATGAAGGCTATATCCATGGATCGCTGAAATGTTGCTCCTACATTCATCAACCCAAAAGGCATCTTGGAATACATGAATGTGCCCCAAGGAGTGGTGAAGGCCATTTTTTCTGTGTCCTCGGGCATGACTGATATCTGGTTATAACAAAAAAAACCATCAATCATGGATATCCTAGATGCACCAGTTACCTTTTGCAATATGTGTTCCATGTTGGGTAGGGGATAATTGTCTTTCTTGAGCTCCTGTTCAGGTTCTTGAAATCAACACAGAGTCTGATTTCTCCACTTTTCTTCCTTACTGGGACCAAATTGGCCACCCATTTAGAATATCTCAAGGGGACAATGATTTGGGCATCTAGAAATTTCTTGACTTCTTTCTCCAAGATAGGTAACAACATGGGGTTTATCTGTCTTAGCTTCTACCTAAATGGCTTAGCCTCTTCTTTCAGTGGGATTTTGTGCTCAATGACAGATGTGTCATAAGTCTTGAGGTCTTCATAGTTCCACACAAACACATCAACGAATTCCTTTAATAACTCAATATATTCCGCCCTCTGTTCGTTGGTTAGGCTGCTTGATAATTTGATAAACTAGGGCTCCTCCTATGTGTCAATGTTGCACTCAGATGAATCAACATCTCCTCCTGGAATCTTACCTTTTACTGCCACATCATTCCCATCGAACAATGTTTCTAAAGGGACTAGTCCCCTCATAATGTGATTACTGGGCAATTGAACAATATGGTGATTAACAATTTTATTCAGAACACCTCAGAGGGAGGGTCACCTTCAGGATCAGGATCCTGAGCAATGTGCAATGCAGAAAACTCATCGACGGACTGAATAAATTTTTCGATTTCAAGATCATCCTCGAATACCTTCAAATGCTTTATATTGTCTGATATGGATGGACTGTATCTTATCTCGACCTCACCATTGATCTTCGGCGGCAGAGGGATCCTGAACAGACTAGCTGGGATAGCTAAAGAATCAGTTGAAGTGTTTTCCCCCCTCGGAATGAAAGAAATGTTAAAATCCAAGAAGAAATTATCGATCAGGTCCCATACCTCGTTTCTATAATTTTTGAGCTGAGGATGATTAGCACGATAAGAATTTCTGACTTGCTGGATGATCAAATCAACATCTCCAAATACTGCTATCTCTTTAATTCCCATTTCTTTTGCAGCCCTCATACCTAGAACAAGAGTTTCATATTCCACCACATTGTTGGTAGTTTCAAATTCTAGCTTGTATGACAAGGATATGGTCTCTTGACAAGGTGACATGAAAACCACTCCAACGCCGATGCCTTCGCTAGAAGAAGCTCCTCGAAGAACATTTTCCAAACATAGATGGTTGGAGGGGGAATCTGATAATTAAGATTGGGCCATTTTCTGACTCGGACAGTGTCTTCAGGAGCATCAGTGAGCTTCAATAAACTAGACCGCAAATCAGTGTCAAGTGCGAAGATAGGATGATTGGTGGGGTTTGCTTCGTCACTAATGACGTAGGCTAGTTGAGCCTCCCTATATAACCTCCTTTGTTCCCCTCCAAAGACTGGAATAGTGGCATACGTGAGATCCATCTGTAACGTTCCACCAAGTCTTTTAATCCAAGACCTAGACAACAACATGCCAAACTTGGGGGGAACATCAGCTACCACAATATCCATGACCACACTCTTCATTGGCAGCTGAAATAAAGAGACCACCAGGTCTTTTATGACTCCAAGACATTGCACCCTCCTTGAATCAAAAGAGTACAAATCATGATAAGCCTTTGTCACTTCCAGTCCCAACTCTTCCATGACTATTTTGGGCATAAGATTGTGGGAATCTCTTGAATCCATGAGGAAATTATGCAACACTTTATCATGTATGTTCAGGGAGGTGTAGAAGGGAGGGGATGAATCATCTCTGTCTTATACCATGGGACCTAGGATGACTACTGGCTTCTCATCTTGAAGGTTTACTGAGTCAGAGGGAGGCTGTGGGGACTTAGATTGTAGAAACTTGGAGAGGGATCTTTTGAAGTCTTTATTTTTAACTAGCTTAGAGAGGGGGATGGGAATTATGATATTTTGAATCTCATGCTCAAAATTAAAGGAGGAAATAGGATTAGGAGCTTCCCTTACCTCAGAGACAGGTTCTTTGACTGCCGGTGAAGCATTCTGAGTTTTCTTATCTTTAGTAGTGGTTGCTGCCATGAGGGGTTGGTCTTGGCTATCAAAATCTCCTGCTTTCTTTCTTGACCTAAGATTGTATCTGTTAGAGGTGTGACCAGCCTTTTCTCCTTGACCTAACTCATGGATTTGAATGTTCATCAAGGATTCTTCATATGCAGACTGAGTCAAATGGGGAAAAGGAGGATCTTCTTCAACACAATGAATTTCAGGGTCAAACTTGTCTATATCCTCTCCTTACTCATGAGCAACTATGCTATTTTGGAGGGGGGGTTGAATCCTTTGATATTATTTGTCTTTTCCCCTTTGTTCCCTTGGGAAAGCCCGAGGCACATTATTATTAGGTCTTCTGAAACCTCAACTATCAGCATTCTGGGGATTTATGTACATGGGCTTCCCTTCTAACTCTCACTTTTCCATCATGGAAGAAAGTGATTTTAGCATTTTAGTTGTCTCGTCTGTCTGAAGGGGCAGGGGAGAGGAAATAGATGAGGAGGCTTCATGCCTCTTCCTGGACATGCTTTTATCAGCAGTGTTCCTGAGTCGGTCAACAACAAATATGTTAGATTCTACCTCCACGGCTGCATCCTGCATATGGGCTAGAGTAGTGGCTCGTCTTTCCCTCAACATGAGGCAAAAATTGGGATCAAAAGTGCTAGCATAAGTGATCTTTGCAGAGGCTTCATAGGGTTTTATCTCAACAAGGATTTTATTGTACATTTTATTGAATCTCTTGGAGAAGTCAGAGATAGACTCTCCTTCTTTTCTCTTTAAAAACACAAACTCTGTCATGTAATACATGAAGTCTTTTTTATCTCCCCACTGTCTCAAAAAGGCATTATCCAAAGCTTCGATCCCATCAATAGATCCAGGAGGCAGGGCCTTAAACCATTTCCTAGCCTTGCCTTGAAGACTATGGACAAAAATCCTCATCCATACGGCTTGCATGCATGATAACATTANATGTCCCCCTCGCCTGTAAACTTGGGCAGGTGCTTGAGGTAACCATCTGCTGGGAGGGCATTGAGAGGCTGGGGTAACATAAGGGGAGCATACCTAGCAGCTATAATAGCCTCCATTTTGGTCATAGGGGGATTTTCTCTTGCCATAGGGATATTACGTGGAGGAGAACTCAAAGGAGAAGGAGCCCGAAAAGGGGATACTGGGGATGAGCTCCTAAGTGGAATGGGGAACAATAGGGGATTTAGGGAGAAGGTTGAAGGGATTAAGTCAACAGATGCTTCTCTTTGTGCAGAAGTGACAACAGTAACAAGAGGAGCGGTGGTAAGCTAGGAGTGGGGAAATCTTCTGTGGTCCTGGGTCTACGCCAAGGTACAACTTCAGGGGAGAGGGGAGTGACAAGGGTTTCTCCCTCCAATCCCAGACCAGGGGGGGAAAATTTAACTGGAACACTCCCGAAATTTAGGAAATAAGAAACTTCAAAAAAAGGTCTGCTAAGAAACTGAGGATGAGAAAATGGAGTTCCTACAGAAGGAGATGGTGAATTACCTGGTTTGGTGGTGAAAGCTTCTCCTTCAGAGGCCTTTCCTTTTCTGAGAACCGCCTCCAGATCAGTTTCAGGTGTAGTTAGAGGCAGCTATGGATGGGACCGTGTGTGTCTACCTCTGGAATCCACAACTAACCCAACAGGTTTTCCGCAGTGGAGTCGTCACAATGGAGTCGCCAGGTGCACAGTAGCAATCTTCAAGGGATCTGATGCGTGATGCACCTTCAGAATCAGAAGCTCAATGTCATTCAATCCCAGGGAATATTTTCAACTTTGTCCCTGGTAACGGCGCCAGAAATGTTAGTGACGAAATTCACTCTTGGATTGCAGCAGGAGAAGAGCCCGACGCCCATCAGTTTATGTCACGATTTGTTTATAGAAAGGGGTGATCGAATGGAAGTTAACTCAAAACAATTTTGTTCTAACTCCAAAACTAGGCCAAGCATGCATGGGCAAGTGAGGTCTTAGATAAACTTCAGACAGTGAGTTGTAGTAAGGGTGAGTAGGGGGAAGACTTGTATAAGAGAACAACAAAGGTCTGTCATAAACATCAGGTTTCTAACAGACTGTAGGAGAAAACATCTAAACGCAAGATCTTCTTACATTCAAACGCAGAAAACCAGAGAATACAACAATGCAACAATAAATCCTTTATTGTAACATAATTGCAATAATTCATGTGAATCAGTCAATCATGAACTCCCTCAGTATGAGATGAAAACTAGATGGGGTAGGAAAACTGTCTATCATCAAACAAGAAATCTTACATACAGATGCATAACTAGAGAATGAGAGTGTCTGTTAAAACTTTACAATTGGGAGCTTCGCTCTACCATCGATGCCTACAAAAATGGTGAAAACGCCTACATATACTCAAAACAACACCGCAACAAGAAACGAGATACCGCACTAAAAGCATTGCATCTGCATGGCTTCGGGCAGCCTGCCCATGCAGACTCAGGATGATCGTGCGCCTATGACAGATGCCATCAGATTTCGGACTGTCCTTCTGCAGGTGAATTGACATGAATTAGTCCTTCGCCGAACCTTCCTTTTATAGTGAAGCTGATGTTCAACCACCAACAACTGCCACAATAACTGCTTTTTGGGATTGGGGATGGCCTCAGTCAATTCTATCTTCTGTGGTGGTCTCCTAATGGTGCCACCTGGACCAGCCAAACGGTCTCTCGTTGGATGCTGCTTCACTGGACTACTGCAAGGGACCCCTACGGTGGATGTGGACAAGGGTATGACGGAGGTGATGGCGAATGAACATAAGTGGTGACATCGGATGAGGAATACCATGGGGTATGGATAGGACACAGGTAGAAACAACATGGAGCGTCGGGGGACAAGTGGATTGTGGAAGGTGCTGAGGTGGAGGTGATTGGGTGGGGGAGACACATGGCAGAAGGTGAGAGGAAAATGAGGTAGGAAGGGGCCATGCAGATGGACGTGGCTGAATATGCGGGCTTGACACCTAGGAGAGCGGAGGGCATGTTTCCGAGCAGCTTGGAAGGGAAAAGGTCAAGTGTCAGAAGGTAAGAAGGGGGCAAAGAGGAAAGGGATATATCATGAGGGTGAGTGGAGAGACAGATGTCAGCAGATGAGGGGGGAACATGATGAGAGGTGACCCCACATTGATTAAAGGTAGAACGACTGAGAAGGGTTGGAATTGCCTGAGCACCGTTGATCCGGGCGCTTTGATCAAGGCCGTTGGGAAGGTGCACGCCCGATTCCGGACCCCACCCCCCCCTTTATTAAAGGTATAAAGGCTAGGGGGTCTGGAATCGGATGCTGATTGTGGATCTGGGCACGTGGATCTCTACCGACCAGATCTTCTTGCTGCTTATCCATAGGTGCATTTGCGCCCCAAACTTAGGGTTAGTGGGTTTTCACCCGCTTCTTTGCACTCTCCTCCTTTCTTACAAGAAATGTCGCTAACACCACCCACCTCTGGTTCAGCTTCCAAGTTGATTTGACACCCAAATATCGGCTGGATCTGACTGGGTGGCTGGTCAAAGTCCTAAAAATGCTCTAAATAGCCTCTTTTCACACTATAAGCTGGTTGCACAATACCTCAAAGTGGTGCTATAAAACAAGGCCATGGGTGCACTTCATTTTCAAGGAATTCATTTGCAAGGTTATGCTGCTGCTATTCTCTTGGGGAATCCTCTTTTCTCATCAATAGCATACTAGAACCATTACATTGGGGAAATCCATTTCACCTCTTGAGTGGATTAGCTTGGGATTTTTTCACCATTTCTTTCAAAGTTGTAAGAAGAGCTTAGTTGTGGGGGTCCAAGAGCCCTCCCTTGGAGGAAGAAGGGACCCATAGTCCTCTTTCTTCTTGGCGTTTTATTTCACTAATATAATCCTTGCCATTGGTGACATGAGTCTTATTGGTTTTTTGTTCTTATGTCCTTATGCTCAATAGTTTAGTTGTTCTTTTATTTCTTAGTTTAATTCTTAGCTTAGTCTTTTATGTTTCTTTCTCTAACCCTTTCCTTTACAACTGTCTTGCTTAGATAACCAAACTAAGCTTGTAAGCACCTCTATTTTTATCATTTAGGTGACAAAAGAGGTGCAAAAACTATCAATGAGAAACTCGATCCCGAAAAACCTTCATTTAGGCCCTCAAAATGGCCTCGAAAGTTAAAACTGCTAAAAATAGTAAATTGCCAAAATTGCCAGAAAACTGTTTTGAGACAGTTGGAAAAGGTGGGTGGCCACCGATATCCACATGGATCAATCCTCCCTCATTAGGAAGAAATGGTCTCCATTGCATTGAGTTCCCAGGGGAGAGGGAAAATCATTTGTTGAATCTGCATCTTGGTGAGCTTCTTGTCTTGCTGGAGACGTCGCGCTGCTCAGTTTATGGAAATCTATCATGAACCTATTGAGGTCTAGGCTATTCAACAAGTCGAGATACATGAGAGGATGGTGTGCAGAAGGAATCTTTGCATTTTGTTGCAGCCTTGTCAACCTGCTTATGTTGGATAGAAGGTGCCTAGGGCAAGGCTGTAGTGGTTGTGGTGTCCTTCTATTCTCCTTCTGAACAGATTGTGAAGAAGCTAAATTTTGTAGTATGAGATACTACCTTGCGATACTTTTTAGGTGGAACAATAGTCGGAACTACCTTTGGTATTCTGTAAAGAGAAACAGTGAAACTTCGGTGTTGAGACTCATAAAGAGCATGGCGCTTACACATATATGGTTGGCCCAAGCGAACATCACAAACATCCAGTGGGGCAACATCACATAATACCTCATCCTTGAATGTATGGATGACGTATGACAATTGACACTGTTGGCTGACACAAAGATCTCGTCCTTGGTGAAGCCACCCAATGTTCTATGGTTGTGGGTGTGGTGTTGTTGACAATCCCAACTATTTGAGGACCTTTATTGATATGAAGTTCTTCTAGCTTCCGTTATCAAAAATAAAATGCAGTGGGGTCCCATTCACCCACATCTGTGAATGAAAAAGGTGCTCCCCCTCTTCAGGATCCATTGGTTCTTCTGGTTGAATTGCTGCGGTCGCAACAATAGCAGTGGGGTCTGCATCAATGATCTGTCCTTTATTAGTATTTTCATAATCATATTTCGAATCAGGGTTCAGCTCCTTGTCTTTGATCTCAACCACCAATGATTTTTTTGAGCGACATTCATCGATGTTGTGCCAGGGGATTTTATGGAAATGGCACCATCTTACGGTGTCATTCTTTGTCTTCCCGTGACCCTTCTTTTCCTGTGTCTTGGACTAGTTTTTAGGAGACTATCCGTTAGGGATGCCTTTGTCATACTTTGGTTGTTGCGTATTTGTAGACCTGAACTCCCATTTGTTATGGTGCTTAAATTTCTGCTCGATTTTAACAACATATCGATAAGCAGCACCGAGTGATGAGATATCCAGAAAATCCATTTCCATTTGGATGTATCTGTGTAGAGCCCCATGGTATTTAAGAACCAAATGTCGTTCAAAGTCTTTGATACCCGGCTTGGTGTGAAAGGTATGGAAGGTATTGGTGAACTCTAGAACTTCTTGGCCGCTCTCTTGGCGCAGTGTTGTCCATCTCATGTACTGGTCCTCATTGTTGCTAACCGGATAATACTGTTCCTTTACCTCATCCACAAAAAAATCCCAAGTGCGATCGGCCCCATATATTCCAGTCTCCTCTGTGGAACTTTTCTCACAGTAAGTTTCCCACCAGTGTTTTCCATGAGGGAGATCTTTAAGGAGTGCGCAGGTAATATTTTCTTTGTTGGAAAAATTGTGAACAGAGAAATAACCTTCTAGCAGAATTAACCATTTTTATAGGGCTTCTGCATCTATGTGTCCTTCAAATACAGGAATATCAAAACTAACTTGTACCTTGAAAGGCGAGGTGCTTCCAAAGTGGCCTCTTGATGAAGATGCGCCTGTTTCTATTGGTAGGCATTGAAGGATGTGGGAAAAAATCTCCATCATTTCATCCCTCTGTCACGTGAGAGATTTCTCAAGCAAGAGACTGATAGGATCGTCTGCTCTGTCGTTTTTATTTTATTTCACCATTGAGGGTTTCTTGGGTGTGCAAGAGTGATTGTATTCAAGAGAGACAATCTCGAGACCCAACTTTCTATACTCGGACCTGATCGGAGACATGCACTGAAAAAATGATCAAGAACAACCTGCTCTGATACCACTGATCCAGATTATTTTCGGCGCGAAATGAGAGAGGAGATATAATAAATAAATGCACAAAGATATCACATATATTCAATAATATAATAGAAATGTATTATAGTTGCAACCATAAACACATATATACAGTAATACATGATTTCTATTAATCAAAGAAATGTATAGTGACTGTAAAAATACAGAGTGAAAAACTCGCTAGAATGGTGACAACTTATCTTTGAGAAGAGATGTGACATCTACTCACATTCGCAAGAAGATGATTACAAGGAGGCTCTGAAGGAATTTTTATAATAAAAAAGAATGAAAAAACCCTAGACATCGAAAAACCTAACCCTAGGAGATGAAGCGCCAAAAGTCATGTGGGCCCCGTTTGGGTAAGTTAGTACATCAACTTCCCAGGGTCGTAACTTTTACATACGATCTCTATTTTAGGCCTGTGATAGCCCATTGTAAAGGTATCTTCAAGGATATTCATTTTTGGGGCTCAATCATGCATTCATCTATATTTGAGAAGCTTGATCCTGAAAAACCTTCATTTAGGCCCTCAAAATGGCCCCAGAAGTTAAAATTGCTAAAGATAGTAAATTGCCAGAAAACTATTTTGAGCTAGTTGGAAAAGGTGTGTTGCCACCGATATCCACTTGGATCAATCCTCCCTCCTTAGGAAGCAATGGTCTCCATTGATTTGAGTTCCTGGGGGATAGGGAAAAGTGTTTGTTGAATCTGCATCTTGGTGAGTTGCTTGTCTTGTTGGAGACGTCGTGATGCTCAGTTTGTGGAAGTCTGTCATGAACCTGTTGAGGTTGAGGCTGTTCAATAAGTCATGATAAATGAAAGGATGGCGTGCAGAAGGAATCTTTGCATTTTTATGCAGCCTTGTCAACCTGCTTATGTTGGATAGAAGGTGCTTGGGGCGAGGCTGTAGTGGTTGTAGTGTCCTTCTGTTCTCCTTCTAAACAGATTGTGAAGAAGCTAAATTTTGCAGTATGAGATACTACCTTGAGACACTTTTTAGGTGGAACAGTAGTCGAAACTACCTCTGGTATTCTGTAGAGATGTCCCCCCAGAGAAACAATGACACTGCGGGGTCAAGACTCATAAACAACATGGCACTTCCACATGTATGGTTGGCCCAAGAGAACATCATAGACATCCAGTGGGGAAACATCACATAATACCTCATCCTTGAAGGGCTGGATACCGTATGACAATCAACATTGTTGGCTGACATGAAGATCTCGTCCTTGGTGAAGCCACCCAATGTTGTATGGTTGTGGGAGTGGTGTTGTCGACAATCCCAACTGTTTGATGAACTCTATTGAGATGAGGATCTTCTGGCTTCCGCTATCAACAAGAAAATGTAGCGAGGTCACCTTCACCCAGATCTGTGAATGAAAAGGACGCTCCTCCTCTTCAAGATCTATTGGTTCTTCTGGTTGAATTGCTGTGATCACGAAAATAGCAGAGGGGTTTGCATCAATGATATGTCCTTTACCAGTATTTTCAGAATCAGATTCTGAATCAGTGTTCGACTCCTTGTCTTTGATCTCGACCACCAATGATTGTTTCGAGTGACATTCATCGGTGTTGTGCCAGGGGATTTTTTGGAAATCGCACCATCTTCCGGTGTCCTTCTTTGTCTTTCTGTGACCCTTCTTTTCCTATGGCTTGGACTGGTTTTCGGGAGACTGTATGTTAGGATTTCTTTGTCATACTTTGGTTGTTGCCTATTTGCAGACCCGAACTCCCATTTGTTTTGGTGCTTAAATTTCTTCTTGATTTTAACAACATATCGATAAGCAGCATCGAGTGATGAGATATCCAAAAAATCCATTTCAGTTTGGATGTATCTATGTAGAGCCCCACGGTATTTCAGAACCAAATGTCGTTCACAGTCTTTGATACCCAACTTGGTGCACAAGGTATGGAAGGTATTGCTGAACTCTGGAACTACTTGGACCCTCTCTTGCTGCAGTGTGGTCCATCTCATGTAGTGGTCCTCATAGTTGCCAATAGGATAATACTGTTCATTTACCGCATCCACAAAAAAATCCCAAGTGGGCTCGGCCCCATATATTCCAAACTCCTCTGTGGAACTTTTCTCCTAGTAAGTTTCCCACCAATGTTTGACATGAGGGAGAGCTTTAAGGATTTCGAAGGTTATCTTTTCTTTGTTGAAAAATTTGTGAACAGAGAAATAACCTTCTAGCAGAGTTAACCGTTTTTCTAGGGCTTCTGCATCTATCTGTCCTTCAAATAAAGGAATATCAAAATTAACTTGTACCTTGAAAGGTGAGGTGCTTCTTGTTATAAACCTATAATTTATAGGATCAACTGTTGATTGTATTTTTGTCCCTTTAGTGTTTTTGACTTGCAGATATTACTGCATTCTAAAAGAAAAAAAAGAAAAAGAAAAAGAAAGAAAAGAAAAAGAAAAAGAAAGAAAAGAAAAGAAAAAGAAAATGAGAAAAGAAAAGAAAAAGAAAATGAGAAAAGAATAAAAGAGGGCATAAAAGATATTAAATAAAGCCCCATGCAATAACAATGAATTGATCCATATAGTCTAAGCATGGCCAAGTCCTTTTAAATTGATGTTGATAGGATTAATGAATAAGCTTGGCTAAACTTTTTAATCTTAGCCAAGTAGATAGGCTAGCTAGTGAATAAATTTGACCAAACTGCCTAATCTTGGTCAAATAACCCTAAGGTAGAGTAATTTCTTAGTCCAACAGTTTAATCTGGGCTAAATGTCATAGGGACGTAGGTTAGAACTTAGGTTAGAGCATAGGTTAGTTGGCTTGATTTCAATAAAACATGCATGATTATTGATGTTGATTCATATCTTTGATGTTTGAAAGTATGTTGCCTAACCCCCATGGTGACAAAAGTAGGGAAATATGAGAAAACCCACAAAAAGGCACAAGCCTAAGTCTCCATTGCAGATATGATTTTGAGTTGGCAGATTAAAGAGAGCGCATAGATGAACGACTGAGACATTGATGCTTAGATCTACGGTCAACAAGCTTTTNGGGGTCTAGAAAGTTCGTTAAAGGAAGTGCTCAGATATAAGGTCCATCAGTGGGTGCGTGGATGGACAACTAATAATAATTTTTGGACCCCCCAGACCGTTCTGCTTTTAACGGTGGGGGGGGGGGGTCCAGAATGAAATGGTTTTCTGGTTCCCCCCCTACTCTAACGTTGAAGGAATCTATTGCACCAGACTCCCACCACTTACCGCAAACCATTTTACCACTTACTCTTTACCACTTTTATGACATACCATCACCATATCGTGGCATCACTTTCCATTATTTTCCCCTACAAGTCCTATCTCATAACTCTGTCAGTCCATCCCCTCTATTTCACCCATCACAAGTCCCCTCACCATTGCTGGTCTTGAGTCAACACCCTCCATGACACTCGGTCGTACTCATCACCCGTTTTTCACCTACCATCTCACTCTCCAAATGACCCGTTGGCCATTTATTATAGGTTAACTTATCCGTTAAGCTTGTTGATCTATCCTGAGCACCCAATGGGTATGGGTTCACTCAAAACTATCCCTGCTCCTTCATTCGCCCATTTCTCATCTTATCCTCACACCAGAAAGTTTTCCTTGTCTCCTCTCCGATTCAGTCAGCAACCCAACCACACCTATTACTACTAATGTTTTTGTTTGAATTGCAGGTACTTTTCACAGTGATGGCGCCAAATTCCAAGAAAGAAGAAGCCAGGGAAAATCCTTTCCTCCCACCTCCTCTCGACCTCGACAGGATCCCATTGGCTGACAAAGATCATCTAATCTCAGATACAAGGTGCAAATTTGACTTCACGGATTTGTAGTCATCACTCAAAGACACTTTCTTAGATCAGAGCGATGAAATTGGGCTCTAGGAGTCTAATCTTCCTCTATATATTTTCCCCCAGGTCCATCATTTCCCTGAATTTTCCCTCAAATGCCAGGCTCATTACCTCCCCGACTAGAGAGCCATAGTCTCGTCATCGGGAGAAACTCCATTCTTCATCACACCAGAGGCCATTGATCAGATGATGCAGATACCCAGAACTGAATCTACCTCCCTTTCAATCTTGAAATCATAACAGAGTTATACCAGAAACTATCTTTTCCTCAAAGAGCCCAGATCTTTGAATTTTTTCTCCCACAAGATGCTCAGTTCCCCAAGTCAAATCCCCTGTATCCTTCCTCCTTGTTCTTAGAAAAGGGAAACCAAGTCATTTCATCACTCTATTGTCTGCTTGGTTATTTTTCAGATGAATGGGTGGATGAACCTATATTGGGTTTTCTGTCCATTTTCTTTGCTGAGGAAAAACCCACCACTCAGTTCGACTACAACACTTTCCTAGCGGAGAATATTCATGAGCAGTTTTCAAAATTCACCACAGAGGGCATGTTCTGGTATTCCTCCATACTAGCTTACATGTGCACCTTCTTTCAAGTGGATAGGTTCTCTTTCTTGATGCAGAAAATGGACAAGGGCGGGAAGCCGCAGTCGGTAACATCTTGGACTTCGCTGCTTAGATGAAATTCCACAGAGTTCAGTTTCAAATAGTTCATCGAGTAGTTTTACCACCCAGTGGTGAGCATGCTCAGTGGTAGACCAGAACCAAGAATAAATGAGGAGATTCATAGGATCTTACAACTCTCAGACCTGGCAAAAACCGGATATTGGTATATTTACCAAAATCACACTGAGATTAGAATATATGGGTGTGAGTTAGCTCCATACAAGCTGCCCAAGTATTTACCCATGAGGATATTTCCCCTGGATTACATAAGACAGATGATAAACTCAAGCAACATACACTTTGTGCCTTTGAAGAAGAAACAACATCTCAGAATTAAAGGGAAAATAGGGTCTTTTATCTGCAATAGCCGAGGTGCCAGGGAAGAGGCAGACATGCTTTTGAAGGAAATGAAGTTCAACGCTAGTTTCTTGTGGCACTATGATCCATGCAGGATCATTTCGGAAATGAGGGTTGAGAATAAAAACATTCCACATGTTCATTCACCCAAGCTCGAAATAGAGAAGTTCGCAAATCAAATAGAGTGGGAGGTGAACACTCTGGAAGAGATAGAACAACAGTCTCCTCCTATTATTATGTCACAAACAAACACACCATGGGTTCCAAAGGAAAAAAGGCCTAGGAAGGATACTTACCTTTTGTCACCGAAGTCTCGGCTGAAGATTTCCAATTACACACCAAAAGGCCAAAATCCAGTCATACAACTGACACGACTGGTGAAAAGGAAAACCAATCCACTACGGCTATGAAAGATGATCAGTCACCACTTATCTATAGCAGCTAGCAGACCACATCTACTTCTTCATCCAAGAAATAGACAGATACTTCATTAATCAACCATCCAAAACAAGGAGGTGCCAAATTGAACACTTTTGAGAAATATGGTTCGATCAAGAAGAGGAATCAGATGCTGACCAGCAACACTTATGCTCAGTTTTGGAAATAGACATCCACGACACAGCATAGACTGTTGTCTGTGTTTGATACAGATAAGGGTAGAATGCACATGGATTTTATGCAGGCATAGGTGCCCGACCCAAAGGCAATCACTGATTACAAAAGGGCAACGTTCGAGTTCCACACCATAGATGTGCACCTGCTCGATCAAATGGATCTACATAGGAAAACTGGAGAAATGGTTTTCTCCACTTTGGAAAATGATTCTACTTCGACTGCTAAAATACAAGTCTCTTTGAGCAATGTTCAGACACAGTTAAAGTTGAAAAATATATCATCCTTTTCAAAGGATAATAGAATTAAAACGTTGGAATAATTGGTCCTCAAGATCGAGTATGACCCATCGAATGTGAAAGCAGTCAAAGAGATGCTCAAAAATAAAAATGCTAATATAGCATCTTTG
>JASDQU010738736.1:11229-22474 GCA_032191745.1 Picea mariana
TGCAATATCATCTCTTATGAAAAAATCAATAGAAACTCACTTAGGATAACAATTGTATCCTAGTTATGTGAAATACATAAAGGTGGTATACTAGGACTTAATGATTGTATATGAGAAAGAGGCTAACATAGAGAAAATAATGAAAGGATTATTAAGGTTCAAGAACAGATACTTCAAATTTTGAATATGTTGCATAAGTAAGTTAACAAAGACTTTGGCACCAAGTAAGCAACTAGTGTTAGACAAGTGATAGCATCTAGATCGTGAAGAAAAATGGATGATCATGGGAACGACAGTTAGTTAAGGAGCATGAGAAAGCGCCATCATTCTCCAAGGAAATCTACTAGAATAACTCATGCAAGTTCAAGGCTAGGAGAGCATCCCAAGCATGTCTCTTATATGGAGGTAGAGAAGAAGGCATGAGGAAGACATCATGCAAGGTGAGATCAAGAAATTAAGCCACCAAATTTCAATGGTAAGCACAAGAAAGGAGAAGAAGTAAAGGCCTAGCTATTGGAAATGAAGAAATGTCTACAGATGCATGATTACCCCTCCCAAGTAGAAGATAAAATTGCAACCTACCACTTGCAAGAAAAGGTATTTGTGTGGTGGGATCATCTTAAGCAATCCAAGCACCTTAACGAGAAAAGGATCTCATGGAGGTATTTCAAAGGATATTTCCAAGAGAAATATTTATTTGAGCATTGTTATAGCAAGATTTGCCTCAGCCTATGCAATCTTGCACAGAAGGCCTTTTTCCATTTCCCTATGCATACTTGAAGTCCCTTTTTTGCAAATCCCGGAGCTAAAGACAATATTTTTCCACATATATGCACCCTACCTACTATATAACATGTGTATATGCAGGTTGCACCACTACAGCCTATGTACATCAGGAAATGTGCCCAAAATTGAAAAATGGTGTCGGGTTTCCATGTCACGTCACGAGATCAATGATCCTTGCCCTTCCATATACTGGAAACGTTCTGACTCGACCCTTCAGTTCCATTTGAAGGCTATAAATGGGCCAAATCCGAGCTATGGAAAAGAGGAGAAAGAATTCAACTTTGAGAGCAAAGTTACTCTAGAGAAATTATTCACTTCACATTGAGTCTACATCCCTTTGTCCTTTAAGTCTGAACACATTGTTCAACCCCCAATATATTCCCATACTGATTGAGAACTTCATTGTCTCTCTTATATGATCTTGCCTTTGGTGGAGGATTAAAGTGGTGGAGGCCCAGCTGGAAGGAAATTAGTTTCTCAGTTCCAAACCTTGTTAACACGGAAATCTATAACTCATTCACTTCTACTGATTATATATTAATAGAAATACTCTTTTCTCGTCCAATTAATATCTTGCAAATATTTGAATTATTATTCCATGGGCATATTTGTTATGAATGTTGATGGATTATGCTATTGAATGTGCTAACATTTTATATTATCACCATATGCTTGCGTTGCTTGGTTGTTGAAGACTAGTTGCAGGTATATTGCATTGAGTCAAGTACTCAACGGTGGACTTCAACGAACATCTGGACAAGGTAGGCCTCGTATCTTGTCTTGTTAGCATATTTTTTTATATAGCATACTTGAGATTAAAGTTGATTTCTACAGTCATTTTCGTCTGTTGTGGTTTACCCCTAGCCATAGAGAGATTTTCCTCGTAATAGAATTGGCAACCATATTGGGGAATGAATCCTCTTTTTTGGGGTTTGGAGTGTTTTTCTCCTTAGATTGCTCTCGTTCATATTTAATTTCTTGTTGTATGATTAATTGACAACCTATGTTCACTATGGGTCTGAGTCTTTCAGCCTTCTCCTTAGCCTAGCTGTGTTTTGACACATATACACGGTTTTTTGCTTGACAGTTGTGTACATACATGTGTTGTCCTTCTGCAAGTTGTGTGTATATGCAATTTTCCCTTGAACAGTCGTGTACATCAACCTTTGTTGCTTGGTTTCTAGGTTTGGTGGTTCCTAGGTAGGTTTTTATGATTGTTGAGTCTTCTTGGGTTTCTGTAGTGATTGTTAAGTGTCTGTGGAATGATAGGAAACTTGTCTTTGGTTGAATTTTTGGGTGGTGCCTTTCTCATCATATTTTCATTTTGGTTGTCCTTGCACCTTGGGCTGGGTTTTTTCTCCTTGATAGCCTACTTGGGTTGTCTCTGTCTATACACAGTAGAGTCTTTATATCAAGCTCTTGTGCAATCCTTGAATTTTCATTTTTCTTATATTGAAAATACAAAAATATTAGGCATTTTACATTGATTGGCATTTTTATCTCTTGAGTCTTTGTCATTTATATTAGTGCATGTAAAGAAAGATTTCATTTTTATTTAGAATTTCATAATTGAATTGAAAATTGCATTTTTAAGAAGCATATCATTTATTGGAAATTGAAGTTAGGACTTTGCATTGTATTCATATTCATTTATTTTACTTGTTAAGTCATAACATCACTAGTTTTACAACCACACCTTTTGAGTAAGCAAGGTCATTAAAATTAACGCTATAATTTAAAATTGATTAGTAACGATTTTATTTTCGAGGGTGCATAAACTAGCTTAGGATTTAGTGCCTTGGAATAAGGTTTTGTGAGTAAACTTCTCCAAGGCTATTAAATCAACATATGTGTCTGACTAAGGGAGTGGAGAAATCCATTGTATAATAGGTAATATCAAGAGGCTTCGCTTACACCAAAGTTAAACACGAGGTCGCGTAAGGTCAGTTGAAGGGATATCCCCCCGATACCTTCTTAGCATCAGATATATTTTTGGGGATCTTGCTAGTGCCCTTAGCTCCGTGAGAGATGGTGCTTTCAAGGTTTTGGGATTTGCTACCCTGCCCATATGGTGGACCTGACTTACGATTGTTCGATTGTGTATTGGTTATATCATGGTTGCTTAGTTTCTTGACTTAGGTACCACATAGGTACTTGCAGGGGTTATTTTGTAGATACCCTAGGTCAGATAAGGGTCGGACAGCACACAGCCTTTATGGAGGATTACCTCTCTAAGGGGATCTGATCGACTGGTTGTTAAGCCCACGAGGGCCCTTATAACTAATTTTTATACCTCCGATCTTTAGCAGGGAGTCTCAGGCCCTTCTTGGGCGAGGCATACCTACTTCAGGGAGGGAGGCCCCTTTTAGCCACTTTATCTTGTTTGTGTGCATATTGGTCGTTTGATTATTTTTGGTGTGCTCTTTGATTATCAGTTGACCTTAGGATTTTATACTGTGCCTTGAGTTTTCATTATCAAGGATAGCGGAGTTTCTTTGGCTCCCTCATTTATCACTACCTCCCCCATGATGTTCACTCATTTCATGGGAACGAATCTGTCCGATTTTCATAATGGTATGCAGAATTATGATACTCAACCCATGCCTTAGGTCTCTAATCATTTTCCTCTTAATATGCATATACTTTCATCCAGGGGCACGATGGCTCCGCTATATGCGTCTTCATTTGAGAGGAGTCTTATCCCTCAGCCAATTCTCATCGTGGGAGGTTGGAACCTCCCCTCTTATGGATCTAGACCTAGCCATGTTTTTCCAGGAGCCATTATTCAAATGGGTAGCTATCCTACTTATTACACCTCTTTTGTGTAACCTTTGTCTAACATGCCATTTCCTACGAACACTTTTCCTATGGCGGGTCCACATATATCCTCGGGTCTTTCATACAGGGGGAATCAGTTTTACAGTTCCTGATACCCTCTTTATGGAACCCCTTCACATGGGGGAAACATATATCCTCACTTGAATAATCCTTATCATACTTATGTCTCTTCGCAGACATCTGCTTCAGTGATGATGTCCATACAAATCTCTATGGATCAATTAGGTGGAGGATACTACCTTTCTAGATAGGGACAGGGTGTAAAATAGGATCCTTCCTGGTATACAATGTCTCAAAACCAATATTTCCCGGGACCTTCGTCTCAAATGCCACAACTCACCACCGCCGCTAGTCCAGACATTGCTAGTCATACTAGAGCTCCATCATCAACCCTTTCTAGTCATGTTGGAGATTGGTCGACGACCTCTGCAAGTCATGTTGAAGACACACAACCAGCTGCTGCTAGTCATGCTTGGGGGCGTCACTCTAGTCGCCACAAGTCATATCAATATCACATCCCCAACCTCTATACATCATGTGGTGGATAAGCCTCCATCCTCTGCCAATCACGTTGAGAGCATGTTGCCAGCCATTGTAAATGACATTGGGGGAATTCCTATGATTGAGAAGCCTAGACGTGTCAAACGTAACCCCAAATTCCTTTGCAGGACTTGCGAAGGAAATCACCATACCTTTTTGTGTCCTACTACTACCAAGATACCAGAAGCATGGTTCTCACCTAGGGGCCCTTCAAGTTCTGAGGCGTCTATGGTTTCCCCACACCATGTTTCTCCTTTGATTGACATAGTAGTCATGTCTATGCAATCCTTTCCTAACCACACCCCCATTGTCAAGGGTGATGTGTCTCCTCGCCCTGTTGCCACACATCTTATTCAATCTAATGTTGAAGAAGTGGTCGCACCAATGCAATCTCTGATCAATCCAACTCTCCTTTTGGAGGGTGATGCATCCTTCAACCATGTCGTTAGCATTTCTAATACTGCACCTTATGAACAAGAGAGATTTTTACTCTCCCTAAGTACTCTCCCTCCAAGTCCTGGAGAATTTCCCTTTGATTGGGATGGTCTTGTGGGGTATCCAATGCCTCCTCCTATGTCCTTTCAAGTAAGAGACATTATCTGATATATCATGGAGATGGTAACCTCCGCTGGCACTTTATCCTCCTCGACTTGGATATCTTTGGGTTTTTCCAATCTTGTGTCAGATATTAGTAAGATACTAACATTTCACAAAAGTCCAACATGGGAGCCTTGGCCTCCGCCGTGACATGCCACCTAGAAACTCCCAAGCGAGTCTGAGTTAAGCTCTTTTTTGAATCATCTAAAAAATAAAAAATATTGTCGAGTGAATTTGTCCCTTTCACACTCATTGAATTGGACTTGAAAGGTCATGAGTCTTAGTTAATCTCTTTTCCAACTCGTTTTCAAAAAGTGAAAAGATTGTCGAGTGAACTTGTCTCTTTCACACTCGTAAATTGGATTTGAAAGGATGTCTATTTGGTACAAGTTTATCCCTTTTTCAAACCAAGTAGACTAAGATTATGAAAAATGACATTTTTTGGCGTTAAGTTGTGATTGCATATCGTGCCCTTGCTTTCCGTATTGAGTCTATTGTCGGTTCTCTATTTGCATTATTAATCATTTGCCTCAGTAGTTTTGCATCCTCAACCAAGAAGAGCCTCGATTATATCCTTTGCAAATTGACACCCTATACCCAGGAGGAAACATTCCCCCGAGTGTCCATCTCCCGCATGCACCTCCTTGCATCGAGCATAGGTATGTTCCACTGCTGGAACTAGCTTTTCTTACTTGCGACACTCGTTTCCTCCTCTGTATCATAGCATTCATTTGACTATGAAAAAAAAAAAAGATGGGCAGGAAGGGAGTATTATCTTATATTGGTAGCAATCGTGTCTCCTTTGAATAGAGCACAAAATTTTTTAGTCCACTTGTCATCATAA
This sequence comes from Picea mariana, assembly GCA_032191745.1. Taxonomy (NCBI): domain Eukaryota; kingdom Viridiplantae; phylum Streptophyta; class Pinopsida; order Pinales; family Pinaceae; genus Picea; species Picea mariana. The sequence goes on from JASDQU010738736.1 coordinate 16,835, forward strand.
TTTTGGGTTTATCATGGCCTTAAGAAGTTGAGCTCATTACAGAGAGTTTACTCCCCCGACTGGTTACTCTTCCAATCCCTATGGAGAGCTTGATTGATGTCTCATGCATCTCACGGTTTCATCATTGAGTCTATGATTCCATAGTCTTCCATATGTCTCATGCTCTTGTTCAAAGGATGTCTATCAACCTGTGTCGGCCATTCCTCAGAAATCTTGACTTTGCATGTTATCCATACCCTCAACTTGTCTCAGAATCACATGAAGTTGTAGTCCTATTATGCATCTTGTTCCTACTTTCCTCATTGGTAGGTAACCTAAGCAGTCGACATTTCATTATTGGTCGTTGACTGGGTGGTTTCCCTTGTGTTCGACAACAAGAAATCTATTTAGACATTGGGATTTGTGCAGTGTCTTGGATGACATTAGCCTTATTGGTGGTTTCCTCGCCTTTGTCAGCCATTTTCCTCATTGGTTGTTATTCAGAGGGTCTTTTTCATGTACCGCTTGCACTTGGAAAACGTGAAAGACACACAGGGTTGTTGGTTCATGAACATGTTCTTCGTCTGATTTCCTCCAAATCAACAAGCTCTTGATTTGTACCTCGTGTTGAATGATGAGAGATTCCTTAATGCTCTCCTTTTAGCAGGTCTCCTTCCATCGACTTCATCTCATCTATTCTAGAAATGATACCTAGAGTTCTTTGAGTACCTAGAGGCTTGTAGTCATTAGTGGCAGGTTCTCTCGCCATCGACATTTGGGAATACATTAATGTCTCTTGATCGATGGATTATTTAAGTGTTCGACCCCGACTCCTTTATTCACACTTGTAAGAATGCACTCGGTGCCTCGATGCCTACTTTCATCATGGGTAGGTTGTCTCGCGTTTGTTAACGGTATACCTCAATGACCGGTAATCAAATGAAGTCTCATTGTGTTCGACCTCAACTCCTTTATTCATACAATGTAGACTTGCACCTTTGGTAGATTTTGTAGAAGACTTGAAGACATCATTTTGTAGCCACGAATTTTCTGGGTTGTTACTACCTTTTCATTGGACCAGTACCTGTGTGACTTCAATGATCATGGGAGATCATATTGTACTCCATTGTATACAGATATCTTCAGATTGATTTTAAGACTGGTGTTACTAGGCCTTATCCATGACCATGACAGCCTTGGCATGTAAACACATTTGTATTTTCTTATCCATGGCCATGGACAGTTGTTTGGTATATTTTCACATGGATCTGCAGTGTAATTCAAATTGGCAGCCACGTATGCAAAGTCCGTACAGATTGTAATGAAAAAATAGTTCTTCTAGCTAGGTCCCCATTACTCCACTTCTGGGTTTTTATAATGTATTTCAGTCATCACATATACTACTATGACCTCACACAATAGGGGGAATTTGTTATAGTAATATTTGCCTCACCCCATGCAATCTTGCACAGAAGGAATTTTTCCATTTCCCTATGCAGACTTGAAGTCCCTTTTTTTCAAATCCCAGAACTAAAGACAATATTTTTCCACATATATGCACCCTGCCTACTATACAGCATGTGTATACGCAGTTTGCACCACTACAGCCCACGTACATAAGTAAATGTGCCCAAAATTGAAAAATGGTGTTGGGTTTACATGTCACATCACAAGATCAATGATCCTTGGCCTTCCATATATTGGAAACGTTCTGAATCGGCCCTTCAATTCCATTTGAAGGCTATAAATGGGCCAAATCTGAGCTATGGAAAAGAGGAGAAAGAATTCAACTTTGAGAGCAAAGTTGCTCTGGAGAAATTATTCACTTCGCATTGAGTCTGCATCCCTTCGTCCTTTAAGTCTAAACACATTGTTCAGCCCCCAAGCTCTTCCCTTACTGATTGAGAACTTCATTGTATCTCTTATATGAGCTTGCCTTTTGTGGAGGATTGAAGTGGTGGAGGCCCAGCTGGAAGGAACTTAGTTTCTCGGTTCCGAACCGTGCTGACACGGAAGTCTGTAACTCATTCACTTCTATTGATTATATATTAATAGAAATACTATTTTCTTGTCCAATTAATATCTTGCAAATATTTGAATTATTATTCCATGGGAATATTTGTTATGAATGTGGATGGATTATGATATTGAATGTGCTAACATCGTATATTATCACCATATGCTTTCATTTCTTGGTTGTTGAAGACTAGTTGCAGGTATATTTCTTTGAGTCAAGTGATCAACGGTGGACTTCATCAAACATCTGGATGAGGTAGGCCTCTTACCTTGTCTTGTTATCATATGTGTTTATATAGCATACTTGATATCAGGTTGATTTCTGCAGTCATTTTTGTATGTTATGGTTTACCCCTAGCCATAGAGAGATTTTCCTCGTAACAAGCATTACTATGAAAGGAAGATGAAAGAGTTCTTTGAACTCAAGTTGGGAAGCATGACAATGGATGAATATAAGAAGAGGTTCTTTGAGTTGTTGAAGTATGTTGACCTTATAAAGGATGAAAAAGTCAAAATACTAAGGTTTCTAAGTGGGTTACCCTCTTTCTACAGCGATAAGATACTATATGATAACCCCAAAACTTTGAAGGAAGCCATAAGGAGAGTAAAGCATATTTATGAGCAAAGCAGAGGAAGGATAGTTTTCCAAAAAACTTGGAATGAAACTATGAAAGGAAAAAAGGATCAAAGGCATAAACATTTTAAGCCCACATTTTCAAAAACAGTACCCAAGAAAATCAATAAGTTCAGTCGGCCCAAAATGAGCACAAGACTACAGATTCATTTAGGAAAAGGCCAAGGAAGCAGTGTGTACAATGTTGGGGATGTGAGGGAAATCACTTATATAGGGATTTCCCTCACAAAAGAGAAAAAATGAGGAATATCCACAACATTCAAGAGGATAAAATAGTGGAAGACATGGGAAGAAAAATGTCAAAGATTTATGCAGCCTTGGACAACAAGCAAGTTGAATATCAATCCTCTGTGATTGAAGTGGAAGGTAAGATTGATAACTAGCCCATAGAAATTTTAATTGATTCTGGAGCTAGCAATAGTTACATAAAATATAACATTGTTGAAAGGTTTCACTTGCAAATAAGTAAGCATAAGAAATCTTGGTTAGTTCAGTTAGCCATAGGGGCTAAGAGGAAAATCAATGAGTTGGTTAAAGATTGTCAAATATACATGAATGGACCCAGTGCAAAGGTAAATGTAAACATCATACCATTGGGTTCATATGATTTTCTAATTGACATGGATTAGTTGGAAAAACACCATGCTATCGTATATTGTTACAACAAGACAATCACATGTCTTGATGAAGAAGGGAAGAAAGGCAAGGTTCAAGGCATTCCAAGAATTGTAGTTGTTAGAGAGATTTCAACTATGCGGTTGAAAAATAGTTTCATGAAGGGATGTCAAGTTTTTTCAGCCCATATGGAAGAGGCAGCCAGAGATAAAGTGGTAAGTATTGAAGACCATCTAGTATTGAGAGATTTTGAATATGTTTTTAGGGAAATCTCGGGATTTCCACCAAAGAGAGACATTGATTTCTCTATTGATTTAGTGTCAGGAGCTACCCCAGTGTCAAAGAAACCATATATAATGGGCACCCCAGAGTTGAAAGAGTTGCAAATGTAGCTTGAAGAGTTGTTAAAGAAGGGGTATATATGCCCAAGTGTGTCACCTTGGGGAGCCCCATTTCTTTTTGTAAATAAGAAATATGGAACCTTAATGTTGTGTATTGATTTCAAACAATTAAATAAGGTCACAATAAATAACAAATATCCTTTGCCAAGGATTTATGACTTATTTGATCAACTAAAAAGTGCAAGAACCTTTTTGAATATTGACTTAAGATCAAGTTATCATCAAGTGAGGATAAAGGAATAAGGCATCAACAATACAACATTCAAAACAAGATATGGGAATTATGAATTCACAGTGGTACCATTTGGACTATCAAATGCCCTAGTTATTTTTATGTGCTTGATGAATGGAGTATACAGGGAGTACCTGGACAAGTTTTTAATTGTATTCCTAGATGATATACTCATATACTCTAAGTCATAATAGGAACATGAGAAACATTTAAGAATGGTGTTGCAAGTTTAAAGAGAGCATAAATTGTATGCTAAGTTAAGTAAGTGCATATTTTATTAAAAGAAGATTCACTACTTGGGGCATATAATTTCAACAGAAGGGATAGAAGTTGATCCTAAGAAGATAAAGGGAATTAGAGGATTGTTAGCACCAAAGAATGTGATAGAGGTTAGATCATTCATGGGTCTTGTTGGTTATTACCAAAGATTCATAAAAGGATTCTCAAATATTGCAAGTCTGTTCACTTCTTTGCAAAAGAAGGGAGTGAAATTTGAATGGACTTCCAAATGTGAAGAGAGTTTTTTGAAGCTAAAAAACATATTGACAAGTGCATCAATCTTGAATATTTCATATCCGAATGAATATTTTGTGGTGTGCATAGATGCATGCAGGGAAGGGCTCGGTGGAGCCCTCATCCAAAAAGATCATGTGGTATGCTACGAGTCCAGAAAATTAAAATAGCATGAGAGGAATTATGCTACACATGACTTGGAATTAGTAGCAATTGTACATGCATTGAAAATGTAGAGACATTACCTCATGGGGAGGAAATTTGAACTAATGACAAACCATTGTGGTGATACATTTGTTTGGACAGCCAACATTAAATGTTAGACAAATTAGATGGTTGGAATTTCTTAATAAATATCATTTTGAAATTAATCACATAAAAGGCAAGGAAAATAAAGTGGTTGATGCACTTAGTGGTAGAGCACATGTGAAACATATTGCATCCATCAGCATGTACAGAACTGATATAAAAATAAAATTATTGCAACAACAAGTTTGGATCAATAGTATTTGAGCATAAAAGAATAATTATAGTCAGGAAATTTTCAGTATAAATTTAATTATTATGAGCTAAAAGAAGATGGAATTCTCATGCACAAAGGAAAAGTATATGTGTTGAATTTGAGTGAGATAAAAAAATGCAATGCAAAAGAAAATGCACAACGTGCCATATGTTGGGTACCAAGGATATAAAGGACAATTGTAGTTGTAAGAAGTCAATACTTTTGGCCAAGAATGAAGAAAGAAGTAGCTAATTATATAGCCATGTGTCTAGAGTGTCTGAACGTAAAGACCAAACATAGACATCCAGTGGGGTTGCTATATCCATTGCCCATTCCAGAATGGAAGTGAGAAGTAGTTACAATGAATTTTATTAAGAAGCCTCACAGGATAGTGAAGCAGCATGATTCCATCATGGTGGTGGTGGATAAATGGACTAAGGAAGCACATTTTATTCTAGTGAAAACTACACACAAGACAACAAATATTGCAGAGATCTACATTAAATAAGTTGTCAAGCTAAATGGGGTGCCAAAGGAAATTGTTTCAGATAGAGATTCAAATTTTCCGTCGAATTTTTGGAAAGGTTTGTTCAAAGGATTTGGGAAAAATCTAAATCTCAATACAACATACCACCCAAAGTTCCATGGAAAAACAGAGAGGACTAAGAGAGTAATTGAGGACATGCTCAAAATGTATGTGATGGGTCAACCATAAAAGTGGGAGGATTATATCCACTTAGTGGAATTT
>JASDQU010738736.1:63985-75761 GCA_032191745.1 Picea mariana
GGGGGATTGAAGGAGATACGTGGTGAAGCAAAGGCAGAAAACGTATCCAAATAGGAGTCGGCCACTGAAGGTAAGCCCGAACTCAAATAATTAGACAACCAAGTATAAATTCAACATTCTGGATACATTTGTAAAACAAGATAGTCCATGTTTAGCAGAGGCCGATTGAAAGAAGGGAAATTGAGCCAGAATTCGACAAAGAAGCCTGAGAATTTTTTGAAATTATCAGGTATGCCTGTGCATAAATTTTTTTTTATGAACAGAGAACAACTTAGGAATTAAAAAATAAAGAGATTTCCTTTGCTTATTTGAACAAAAAATCTTCTTGAAGACCATACAGAGAATTAAATTCACAAAGAGTCTAAAAGTTTAAGAATTTTTGGTCAAAAGAATTGCAGAGTTGAAGCTTTTTATAAAACAGTGGAAATATTTTAAGTCTTGTTTTTGAAAAAAATTGGAAGTATGGTATCTAGATATGAACCAGGGAGGCTTGTTGCATCAGAAATACACAGAGATTGTATACAAATTTTGGAGCAAAAACAATGGATAGGTTTCTTTAAAAAATTTGATGGATTTTGTGAAGGAGTTGCCTTAGAATTTGCTCACTCATTTGATGGGGAAAGAGATACTGTTGGAAACCTTACCATCAGGATCACTGAAGATAGCATTGCACTTGTCACTGGACTTCCTCAAATAGGAGAGAGATATTTCAAAACCAAGCATTTCAAAGATAAATCATGGGTACCTTTTATTTCCAGGTCAAGGGTAGCAGCAGTAAATTGGAAGAAGGGAATCTCAAGGAGTTGGTTGGTTCATCCCTAGGATGAATTAGCATACCTCATACAGAAATTTATAACTTGTGAGGGAAGGTTTAGCATCATCTACCTATATAATATTAAACTGCTACAACATTTGAGAGGTGATTCTGAAATCAATATGCCTTATTTTCTCTTACAAAGCCTTTCTAAAATGGCCAAGACTGTCCAGAAAGAGGGAAGGAACACAGAAAGGAGTTTATATCATTGTGGTTTTATTAAAATGATCATTAAAAATGAACTATAGAAGCAAAATTTGATTTGGCAACAGTTTACCATTGAAAATGGTTTTGAAACAATAAAGGAGGAAGAAGAAGAGGAGCAAATTTTAGTTGTGACTGATGAGGAAGGATAAGTATAGCACCCCAAGGCAACAAGCCCAAAACTGCCTATGGGGAGGAGAAAAACAATAAGTATGGTGATAAAAGAGAAATAACTTGAGGAAAAAGACAAGATTTTTACCACTTATGAAAGGAAGACAAGAAAATGCCAACAAGTTCAAAAGGGCCAAATACAAGAAAATGATGATGAAGCACAACAAGCACAGTATGAACATATTCAGACTCTAGAAGCACAATCATTGGGAAATGATGGTTTTGAGAAACAAGAAACTTCTACCTATGAATAGATGAGAGTAGATGTGGAACAATTAATCAGGGACATGAAAGAAGAACCTCAAATGGAAGAGGTCGCTGGTACATCCACATCTGAACTTGACAGGAAGAATAAGAAAATAAGGAAGATGAAGAGAAAAATCAAAGAAATTGAAGTGTTAGAAAGATACATAAAAACAGAAAATGAAATGCTAAGAACTCAAAGACACAAAAAACAAGAGGAGAATGACACTTTGAAGAAGAATAACAAGAAGCTTCAAAAACAGAACAAGTTAATCTCCAAACAAGCCTATAAGTGGTTCCAACAGAAAAACGCATATAAAGAGAAGTATTAAAGAATGAAAGCACTTCATACAGCTCAGGTGAATGTGGAAACATTGTTGCAGGTAGCGGAGGTGGCAAAAGATCAGTGACAGAGGTCAGGGACATTTTTGTGCATGAGGACGTGCAAAGACTTCCTCTTGGGGGAGATGTTGAGTACATTTTTATGCTTCCATTTTGCTCTATAAACCACACTTTTGCCTCTATATATATCCATTTCGCCTTCATTTCATTCCATATTTTTCATGAAACATCCTATGCAAGGTATATTTGTCATTCTTTAGCTTAAGAATTGAGTTTTCTAAATTTTAGCATTAAAATTGAAAATTTATCAGAAATTACAGGATTTGACCAAATCCCGTAAAAGCTCCATGGTTTGTATACTTGCAGGACACTTGGGCAAAATATAAGACTTGGGTCATGTTCCTTGATGTACAAGGATGGATAATGAGCTATCAACTTCGAATCTGGGCCTTCCATATGTTCGGTCAACGCTGGTCAAACAGGGCCACTTCAACAGAAAATACCCTGTTTCAGCCTTAAATCTTGGACAATTTTGGATTTTCGTGGGATTTGACCATATATTGTGGATATGAAGGAGCCATTCGACCCTTCTAGGATATTATGGATCTGATCATGATATTTAGGAGACTTATTAGCATTTTTAGTTTTGAAACTCTTGTATAAATACTCTTAAGCCTAGACTAGTAAGACAATCCTGATGTGAATGAAGAAACTTTGGAATTTTCACTTTTGAAGATCAGCTTTGTGTTTTTTCCCTATGAATGCTTATGATATGATGATTTGAATGCTACTGGAGCTCTTTCTTAGCTGAGTCAACTCAAGTGTACCAGTGAAGCATTGGAGGGCCCCCTTTGCCAAACTAGTACACTCTTTCTTTGTGTTCTTTTTCAAGTACATGTTTTAGATCAGATTTTGCTGTAGATGAATTCCATTCATATCTTTCTGTAGTTAGATGAATTTCATAGCTAAGTCACATGCTTAATGTTTTCAATCCTTACTCATATTGTGAATGATTTCTTGAATAAGAATTCAATGTGTAGTTTGCCTTCAAGCATTAAGATAGTCATGAATGCTTTTTGAGTTATTTATGCTTTCAGTACTTTAATTTAATTTGATGATCGCTGTTAATGAATGAATGAAAGAAGACAATGAATGTATCTCTTGAATAAGGGTTTTGTTCTTCTTGCATTTGATAGGTCTTAGAACTAGTTCGAACATCTCTTGAATGCTTACTGTTTATACTCTTTAGAAAAACAATTGCTGATTACTGTTATGATATCTATGAATATGACTTCTGAATAGAAGATTAGCATCTCTTTTATATTCATCCTTAGAATAGGTTTTGGTTTATCTCCATTAAAGATAAAAACTATCTCTAAATCCATACACTTTGGACGTGCCTCTAAGTCTTACAAACACCGGATTGACAATCATTTGTACTCTAATTTACATCAATAGATTGGAGCCTAACAACCACCCACATCCAAGATTACAACTTTGGGAACTTTGATGCACATGGATCCTTTTACCCATGATGCATATAAAGAGGTAGAAATAGAAGATGAGGAATTCAAGGAGGTGTTTTAGCATCTACAAGGACAAATTCATATAGAATAAGGTGATGGCAAGGTTGACTATCATTTCCAGAATGGATTACTCTACAAGCTCGACAAGCTCTATGTTCTTAAAGGTGAACTATTGCAACTTATCATAGAGGGTCACATGTCACACACCCAATGACCTAAGTACCCTTTTAAGGAATGGGATATAAATTTTCTCCTTCCTACAAATTCTTTGAGTTCCTTGAATAAGGGAACCATTACCTTATGCTCTCCAAGATCTTTCCAATGACTATAAAATTGTCCAAAACAAGTTCTGAGCCGAAATTTATGGCTCCCTGAACTTCTTATGGTATCATTGGTCAAAGGCCACCTGACACCCACGTGGCCCCACCTCATTCATGGCACCCACGTGGCTCCACCTTAGTCGTCATCCTCTAGCGATGACATGGCCATTGGAGGGGTGGTTGCAAGGGATATCTCCTAGGTATTCATGGGTAATAGGCCTTCGACCCCTTCGATATTATTGTATAGGTATACAATAATATGGTGGAGACTCTATTAACCCCTGGATTCGACGACTGAGATGATCTAAACTTATCGCATAGATTGGAATTGATAAGAGGGGGGGGGGGTCCCACACTTGATTCACGACCAATCCCACGATGCATCATCATGGTGTACATGCCCTATCCAATCAAGGTTGGACACCACACATAGGGGTTTCAACACTTTGACACTTCGACACTTAACACATCATCCTATATCCTTGCATCTCCCGAAGTTATGAAGTTTCAGATTCCTAAAGAAGGACTTCACCGAAGTGTTTATGCTATCTCTCTCTAGTTGATCAAATGGTTGAGAAGGTTCCAAAAAAACCCTTGATCAACGGTCCAAAAATTTCCCAAATTCCTCCCCTTGATTTGACGGTTGGTAGGATTTCTCCACTTTGGGACTTCGACAAATTCACGTCCTTTACAAGTCTTAACCCATTTAAGTCTCGAAGGTTTACCTACCAGAAAGTTCATAAATAAGGGATGACTGCTTGTTGTCAGTTGATGTTACCTCTTACTTTATCCTTCCATTATGCTTGACCTAACGGTTGAGAAGGGTCCCTAAGGATCCTTGGATCTACGACCCACGTTACTTTGTAACTTTGACATTCAGGGATTCTGACCATTTAACTCCTTCTCATTCCTGGAGTAGGTCAATGCCGAATTTTACCGTAGTATTTATCCAACGGTCATAAAATATCATGATGTTTCTTGGATCGACGACTTGCATAAATTCGCAGCCGAAAATCTGTCTAGGGTTTAATGATAAAGTGGATCCCATGAAAACGGATAGGAAACTGCCATTTTCCGGTCACTGTTTTGACATGTTTCCTTCGATGAGATTTGAATGTTGTGAGGTTCCAAAATCCCAAAGTACTGAACCTCCAAAGTCTCGAAGCCCAAAAGGCTTATCTCCCTTTTAGTTTAGTGCAGGGTTCCAGGGTCCTATTCATATGGGGATTTTCCAAGCCCTTAAGAGATACACTCTCATATTTTATCTTAGGTTTGGTTAATGCCACAGAGTTGAGCCTGTGGTCACTAGGGAGAATGGTTTAAAGGAAGAGCATTTCACTTCAGAATCCAAATCCTGTAATAAGATAACGATAATTCGAAGGGATTGACATGTTTAGAGTTATCCCATAGAGTCTGTCCCATCTCTATATTTCCAGGTTTTGTCCCTAAATAGTCCCTTGAGGACTTTCCAACCAAAACATGGGTCCAAGCCTTATGCTCCCAAATTCATTTAAAACTCATTACTAACATTTCTCCTTCCCTAAATAGAGGTAGGTATAAAACCATCTACAAAATAGGATATTCAATATTTTCTTCAAATTTCCCAGGCCGCTAGGCCATCAAAGACACAAATTCTACCATTCAAACAAGGTAAGTGAATTTTCCATCATATAGCTCAAGAAAAAAATTCAAATTACAAACAATCAACCAAGACAACATAAAAACTCAGAGTCACACTTATCTGAGATTTGAAATTAGTTGGCAATTGCTAAAAGGGGTGATCTTTTCCACCCAACCATAGGCACAATTTTATCTTTGAGTATTCCTCAACTGGCCACCTGCTAGATAGACCATGATTCCATGAAATATATGAAGTTTTCCTTTTCGCTCAACTACAATAAGGGACAAAGGTTACTCTCCTTTTCCCACAGGGCCCTAACAGTTCAGTGTTTTATCCACGAAGCAAGAGAGCCTGCTATGATTGCTCACTCAATCACTACATCTCCATTTATAATCTTGATTAGAAAACATTGTCCAATGCTCCTGTACCCAGAATACCATATATTTCTCAGTTCTCCTCAGAAGTAGAGAGCCTCGCATGCTCTGTTTCCTCTCGAATAGTCTTCTGACCTACTCATGTGTATCTTCTTCCCTCCACCCATGATTTTGCTGACTTTTGTTTCCTTTTCTAGCAATATTTTGTGGGTCATATCAGGAAGTTCCTAGATGGGTACTCTGTTCATCTCCTCATTTACTCTTAAGGAAGACTTCCCAACTACCACCTTGACTGGTAATTAAATTTTTCTGGGCTAAAAGACTGTTCTGGGTCTGAGCAATTTATATCTAGCAGCATATTGGTCTGGCAGGGTCACCTCAACCATCACTAGTTCCCTTTACCATCCCCTCTCATGCATCATGATCCATACTAGCCACATCCTTTCAACAATTATACCACAATTTTCCATTTTTATTTAATGATAGAATACACACACACACACACACACACACACACACACACACACACAATACCTTTAATAAAAAGGTTCATTGTCTTTCTAAAATTCTCATGAAGGGTCTGTCCATAGTACTTTATCCAAATATAATTATATTTAAAAGCTGGGGGAAACATGGGTATTACAATCCCCTCCCCCTTAAAGGAACATCTTCCTCGGTGTTCTATTCGTCGTCATGCTCTTTATTTACAACAATGAACAAAAACTGATATGCATGTTTCATGGAATCCTCCAATTCCCATGTAGCTTCATCCAGATCGAAGTGTTTCCATTGCACCTTGACCTATGCAATGGTTCTATTCCTAAGTGGAATTTCCTTCCTGTCTTGTATGCATTGGGGTTCTGGTAGGAATTTTCCCTTTGGTTCCACCTGGATCACAAACCAGTCAATTATATGATTAGAATCATGTACATATTTCTTCAGTAATGAAACATGGAAAACATTGTGTGCTTTCATTGTGGGAGGAAGTGCTGGTCTATATGCTACAGGTCCCACTCTGTCTAAAATTTCAAAGGTCCACAAAATAGAGGTGCCATCTTGGCACAAGCTCCCATTCTCAAGGAACTTATTCTGGGTCTGATCCAGAGATACACATGATCCCCTACTTTGAACTCTCTAGGATTCCTCTTTCTTTCTGCATAGATTTTTTGTCTATCCTAGGTTATTTTCAGATTCTATTTTATTTGAACTACTTGTTGTTCCATTTCTTTTAGCATATCTGGCCCGATTTTAATTCTATATACTAGGTTATTCCAACTATTTGGAATATTGCATTGTCTACCATAGAGAGCCTTAGAAGGGATCATCTTTAATTACTCCTGATAGCCATTGTTGTAGGAAAATTCTACCAGTGGTAGGTATTCTTCCCATTTCCTAGGCTCATGCATCACATGTATCCTTAACATGTCCTCTAACACTTGGCTTAACCTCTCTATCTATCCATCAGTTTGAGGGTGATAGGATGCATTATTTAGTTTCAAAACCAACAAACATAGATTTTAAAAAATTTGAAGTAAATTTTGTATCTCTGTTTGATATGATTTCCTTAGGAATGCCATGTAGTCTAAATATTTCTTTCATAATAATATTGCTAACATCTATTTCCTTGTAGGTTGAATTTACAGGGATAAAGTGAGCAACCTTGCTCAACGTGTCCAAAACTACCATAATAACACCATTCTTCTTGGTTGATTTAGGCAATCTTGTGATGAAATCCATGGAGACGGTTTCCCATTTCCATTCTAGAATTGGTAGGGGATGCAACAACCCTGGTAGGTTCCCGTGCTCCACCTTAACTTGCCAATGAAATAGTTTCTTGGTGTCTGTAATAATTTTTTGATAACTAGGGTGACCAGTATATGGTCTTTTATGTAGATCATCCATTATGAACATCTTGAAGTCATCACAATTTCGAATATACAACCTACCTTTGTAAGTTAGTAGACCATCATTCAACAATTGATATCTCTCATACTTCAACCATGTGGGATCTTTATCTAGGTATGATTTCACAGTTTTGAAAAATGCATCTAGTTCTTGTGCACTTCTGATTCTTTCCTTGATGTCTGGTTCACAGGTGCTTACAATTGCCAAGTGAATCACTTTCATACTTCTACTAAGGGCATCATCCACCCAATTTTATTTTTCTTTAAAATGTTTGATTTCAAAATCAAACTCACTAAGGAGAGCCATCCACCTAGCTTGTCTATCATTGAGTTTGGGTTGGTTGAACAAATATCTCAGTCCATTATGGGATGTCATTAGTACAAATCTTCTTCCTAGGAGGTAATGCCTTCACATTTTTAAAGCATGTACTATGGAAGTCAATTCTAAGTATTCGTAGCAAATCACATGCCCTTCTTGCATAAGGACTCCTCCAAGTCCTTCCTTGCATGCATCTATACACACAAGGAAATCCTTGTTCTGGTCTGCAATTTTTAGCACATGTGCATTGGTTAAAAGGTGTTTTAGCTGCTGAAAACTCTCTTCACACTCTGTTTTCCTAATGAATTTAACTCCCTTTTTCTGAAGGGAGGTGATTGGATAACCAATCTTAGAAAACCCCTTTATGAACCTCTTGTAGTACCCTGCTAGGCCCATAAAGGATCAGATATCAAGTACATATTTTGGGGTAGGCCAATCCATAATGAATTTGATCTTGTTAGGATCAACTACCACTCATTCTTCAGAGATAATATGGCCTAAGTAATGGACTTGTTTTTGGAAGAAGTAACACTTACTAAACTTCACATAGAGTTGGTGTTCTCTCAACACTTGAAGCACTAACTTGAGATTTTATTCATGTTCTTCCCTACTCTTAGAATAGATTAAGATATCATCAATGAAAACCAACACAAATTTTCCCAAGAACTTGCTGAGTAAATTATTCATTAAGCACATAAAGGTGGTTGGTGCATTGGTAAGCCCAAATGGCACCAGCACAAATTCATAGTGCCCATACCTCATCCTAAAGGTTTTTTTGTAGATGTCTTTATCGTTAATTCAGAGTTGATGGTATCCAGACCTCAAGTCAATCTTGGAGAAAATTGTAGTGCCCTTTAATTGGTCAAACAAGTCATCAATTCTTGGCAAGGGATACTTATTCTTAATGGTCATCTTGTTGAGTTGTCTATATTCAATGCACAACCTGAGTGTGCCATCCTTCTTCTTCACAAGAAAAGATGGTGCTCCCCAAGGAGACACACTAGGCCAAGTGTAACCTTTTTCTGACATCTCCTTTAGTTGTATTTTGAGCTCAACTAGCTCTGGTGTACTCATTATATATGGTTCTCTAGTCATTGGTGCCACTTCGGTACAAGTTCTATGGAAAAATCAATGTCTCTTATTGGAGGTAGACCAGGTACCTCTTGTGGAAACACATATTTATACTCTCTTAATATAGGATGGTCCTCTAGACTTGGTTTATTTTTCTCAACAAAGTTCAACACTTGTATTGCATATAAAGGACATCCTTTTCTACAATACTTCTTCACTTGCAGGGCTAATATTTGTCTCACTGATACAAGCTTTTGAATTCCTTGTAGGGTTATTTTCCTCCCTTCCTCATCTTCACACTCCAATTTTTTATTATAATAGTCCAAATTGGTTTTATGGGCATCCAACCAGTCCATGCCAATCAATAGGTCATAAGATCCTAAAGGGAGCATGTTTAGGGTTGCTTGGGTGGGAAATCCATTCAAAATTAATTGACATGCTGGTATGACCCCTGTCACATTTCTTTTTGTTCCAGTGGCTAGTTGTACCATCCATGATTTATCATGTTTTACTTGCTGCAATTTACACTTCTCGAAACTTTGAAGGAAACATAACTCAGATTAGAACCAAGATCAATTAAAATGGAAACTAGATGGTTAACAATCATACCTTCCATCTCCACCACTGAAGCTTGGTCATCATATTTTCTATCATCCAAGGTTGCATAAATTTGTGGCATTCTCCTAGCCACATCATTGACTGTGGTAGCCTCCTGGATGTTGTAGACCCTCCTATTGTCCTGTTGCATATGTGGGAAGTCCCTCAACAAATATTCTTCTCCACAACCCCAACATGTCAAGGGTTCTCTCTTGGTATTATCAATCTTTCCTGGGGTTGATCCAAAGGGTTTATTACCACTTTGAGATGGAAAATTATGTTGATACACACTTTTAGTAGGAAGGTTCATCTTAGAGATTTTTTTTGTGATTCTTAAATATTGAGGATTTAAGCCTCTTCTTCTTCAATCCCAATTTACTTTTCTTCTTCCAATATTGATGAGGTTCTTCCTTATTCTTGAATTGCTCATAACAATACCTTGCCTTCGAATAATGTGTTCTAAAGTCTTAGTTTCATCAAACTCAATTCTATCATGGAAAGACTGAGACAGTCCACTAATAAATCGTTGCATATTTAAATTTTCATCCTTTATGTAGGGCACATACCTCATCAGCTCAAGAAATTTGTTGATATATTCATCTATTGTGAGTTGTCCTAGCTTGAGTTCATAGAACTCCTTGGTATTCTTATCATAGTATCTTTCAGATAGGTACTTCCTCTTAAAGTATTTCCTGAATTGTTTCCATGAAAAATCCTTCTCATGAATTCCTTTCATGTTTCTAAGTTCCTCCCACCAAATGGAGGCCTTTCCATTCAAGTTTAAAATGGCTATTTTGGCCTTTAAGTTTCCAAATTAGTCATGGACTCTGAAGTGCTTCTTGAAGCCAAGTAGCCAAAATTCTTCTTCTTGCCCATTTTTAGTATCTCCATTGAAATTGGGTGGTTTGGCTTTCTTAAAATCTTCAGGGTCATGGATCTTGGAATGTTTCCTCCTCTTTATTATCCTATGAGAATGTGAACTAGTCTCACTACTAGACAACTCCTTGAAGTTGTTAGTTCCCTCACTAGAGGATTCTTGAGTTGAATTCTTGTCGTTAGCATGCCTCTTGGCTCCATGTTGGGCCTTCTTTGAGGTGCTTCTTCTTGTGTTGTTACTTTCAAGACCATGTTTGTTTATCTCAGGTGGACTTTGGGTTTTCTTAGTATGATTTCGATCCACATTACTGGCCATTGGTCCATGTTGAAATTGCCTCTTTATGTTTGATAGGATTTGCAGTAGAACTACATTAATTTCAGTTTGTTTTTCCCGTTATTTTAATAGCCTTTCATTATCTTCTTTACAACTTTGTAATTCTTCCATGAGGGTTCTTACAATTTCAACCAAATTTGGTGGGGTTTCCACCACCCTCCCCTCATTAGTTTATTCTTCTCTATTGTGGGAGATTTCCCCCAACTCATGGTGTGCCACCATTCTTTATGCTATAATTTTCCTTGCTATCCACTGACCATTTGAGTGATGATAAAATATTTTATGTTAGTTAATTATCTACTAATTTATGAACAACACATGTAATTTGTAAGGTGAAATAAAATTCATTATTTGCAAACATTAACAACACATAGTTTCGATTTTTTTTAAAACAAGTAACAACAACATAAAGTTTCATTCCCTTCTTTAGTAATAGATTTTGAATAATCTCTTATGTATGGGGTAAGATAGAGTGTTACCCCTTAAAATTTATCTATTAAAAATTTATTCAACTCATTCATGAGCCCAAGCAGGTCAAGTGTTTTTTCCTTCTCTGATACCAATATGTCACACACCCAACCCCCTAAGTACCCTTTTAAGGGATGGGGTATAATTTTTTCTCCTTCATACAACTTATTTGAGCTCCTTGAATAAGGGAACCATTACATTATGCTCTTCAATATCTTTCCAACTATTATAAACTCGTCCAAAACCAAGTTCTGATTCGAAAGTTATGGCTCCCTAAACTTCTTGGGGTATCGTTGGTCAAAGTCCACATGGCACCCACATGGCTCCACCTCATTTGTACCATCCTACATGACAATGAAATGATCTCGGTCATCATCCTCTAGTGATGACATGGCCATTGGAGGGGCAACTGCAGGGGATATCTCTCGAGTCTTCATGGGTAACAAGCCTTTGACCCCTTCAATATTCTTGTACAGGTCTAAAAACTTCCCCGGAGTTTCGAAGTCCAAATGACTCTTTCCACTCTAGAATCTATGGTGGAGACTCTATCCACTCTTGGATATGACGACTAAGATTATATGCTCTTATCACA
>JASDQU010738736.1:93061-122188 GCA_032191745.1 Picea mariana
CGAATCTAACCATGTGAATAGATGTCTTGATGTCGAACATGGAAGAAACCACTTGATTACTGGTCAATGATGTAAACTGTTAACAAGTGTGAGGGAGGTCACCATTGATGTCAATGATTCCCAAGGTACTCTAGTACATTCCAACTAGTACATTCCAATGAATGTGAATGGATGATATGAAGTCGAACATCTGTGGAATCATCCAATCAGAGGTCAATGATGTAAACCCACTGTCGAACGTGAGGATGCCTTCCATTGAGGCATGTAGGTCCCAAAGTACTAATTGGTTTCTAAGTCTAGTTCCTGGATAATGTGTCGAAGTCGACAGGAATAGACTCGTCGAAGGAGGACCTTGATGTATCCCCCATCAACGACACGAAACAGACATAGAGATGTAATTGGTAGATCAAATGAACATGGACTGACATGGGTATTGAGACAAGATATTTGTGATGGTTGACTCTCGAGGTAGATACTTCCCTTGAACACTGAGGCATGATAGCAGAAACATGACATGGACCAAAAACTTGATGATGCAGTGGATGTTGTGACTTATGTCAGGTGACCCAAAGGAGTAAAATAAACTCAAAGGATTGGCTCAGTGCAGAGGTTCAACGGATTAAAATGTGTAAAAATACAAAGTGCCGTGTTCAAGGGCGACCATAAGAGTTACTTGGTAATGTTCTCAAAAACTTGTTGGCTTGCTTCTTTCAATTTTTCCCCCATCCAGATAGATGAGTACCTCTTTTTGATTTAACGAGCTCGAGGAGGGTAACACATGCTCGATATAACTTACCTTCGATAAGTCCCTCTTCCTTTGTTTAACGAATTGGAAGAAGTAAGGGTTTGGTCCCATATGGGCCTGTCGATGTTTGTTTAACGAGTCCAAAGATAGAAAACTCGAAGGTTTTTCATGATTATAGAGTCTGGAAAAACACTTAAAAGAGAACTCTCTCAGTTCCTTTTTCGTAAAGTAGTCTGATGAGACCGAAAAAAAGATAAACTATCACTCAACAGACGTTTTCTTCAAATAATTTAACGAGCGTGAAGAGAACAAGGTCGCTCGACAATCTTTTCATGTTTAGAGAGTCTGAAAAAAACTTAAAGATGACTCCAATGTTGTCCTTTTTCGTAATGTTAGTCTCGCAAGGCCGAAAAAGAGATAAATTATCACTCAAAAGATTCCCTTTCAAACCTTTTAACGAGTGGGAAAGGAATCAATATCACTCAATAATATTTTCATGTTTAGAGAGTCTGAAAAGAGCTTAAAGGAGACTCCAGGGGGTTCCTTTTACGTGTGTCCATACAGGTCCAAAAAAGAGATAAAAGTTTAGCTGGATGCATTCTCATGTATTTACGAGCATGAGAAAGAGCAAAGACTAAGCTCAGTATGCCGCCAACTTGACAGCTAGTGGCTTAACTCCAGAATGATCATCAAGGGCTAGAGACATGCCCTCCAAGATTCAAATCATTCACCGAATTTGAGGTTGTCACCAATTTCTCTAGTAGATGAGAAAAAGGAGAAATTTCAAGAGAGGTGACTATTTCATTTTTTAATGAGCTTGACACAAGAAAAGAACTATGCTCAGGGTTCCGGGTTCGATCCCCAGATTGCTGTTTCATTTTTTAATGAGCTTTCTACAGAGAGGAAAACTATGCTCATGACCTCTGTTTCATTTTTTAACGAGCTTTCCACAGAGAAGAGAAACTATGCTCATGGCTTCTTTTTGATCATGGCTTCCAAGAGGATAATTCTCTGGAAGGACACCATGTCAAGGGACAAACCTTGGTCATGGCTTCCAATAGATCTTCACTGGATGGAAGATAATCACTCTGGAAGGAACACATGTTGAGGGCCGCAACAGGGGTAAGGAGATTAGGCTCTAAAATCCCTATCAAAGAAATCACCATGTCCATTACTAGATCCAAATCATTGGAAGTTGACATCATGGGAGATGATGGAAAATCAACATCAGGAGGGGAGATAGACGATATATCTACCCGAATTTCTTCATGAGGGGGAAGAAAAGAGGATCGATGATGGTTATCATCCTAAGGTAGCTCGTCGATGCTCAACATTTCCATGATAGATTCATTCGAGGGAAAAATTGGGGAAATATAAGCGATCGCAGACGGTAAGGAACTTAACCATGATTGCATCAAGGAACCGTCAGGTGCCAATAGATGTTGTTCATCCGACGAGGGAGAAGCGAATTGGATAGAAACATATGATGTTTCGGCTGGACTAAGTGGCACAGAGTCACCTAGTACATCAAATTCTAATGGACTAGGTACAATCCAAGGGTTAGATGATTCCAAAGATTGATAAGTCATGGTCAAAATCAAATCGACGGTGGCAATGTGATGTGTAGTCGGTGGAAGTGGTGTAGGGAAGGTACCCATGAGGCTAGAATATTTTAGTAAGCCAACACCAACACTTTCATATGTGATCTTGTGGTCTCCCAAAAAAGGAATATTGTTGGTAGTGGGAGCGCGAGCATCGATCATGCAGAAATCCAACTGATCAACAGTGACAATTTTTACCTGATGAGGAAATTGGACACATCGAAAAACCGACGAGGCAACATCAGTCATAGCATAAAACCAACTTCTGCCAAGTAACAAGTGGTAATCAAGGGGAGCATCGACCACCTCAACATCAATAGTAACAATTTTTCCACCCAATTGGATGGGCAGGGACTGTAAAAGCCCATGGTGATGAAAACCTCTCCCATCGAAGGCACGTAACATCATTGGGGATTTGTTAAGTGCGGGTGATTTTAAACCTTTCCAACATGCTAAAGACATGACACAAGTTGAGGCTCCCTCATCTAGAATAGTTCGATGGATTTGTTGATTGTGAACAACAACATCAACTTGAAAAGCAAGTTGGTGGGAGAGTCGAGACACATAATTTTCTAGGTTAAACATGATATGGTTGGACGACTCAAGATCAACAACACCAATAGCAGCCAAGAGTCTACATTGACTGGAGCAGTGCTGTAGAACTTCTAACGCAGACATAGCACACGGTGCTTGAGCCAAATCTTCAACAATGTTGTAGTTATGGGAAACACGTGAACTAGGATTAAAGGTAGCTTTGTGGATAGTGCTCTTAGGAGGGCATAACATAGGGTCAAATATGGGTTTCTCAATATGAAGTGGTCTAGACGGAGGATTAACCGATGGAAGACTAACGGAGGACGGTGATGGATTTGGTAAAGTACTCGTACCGTTAATGTCTTTTCCTTTGTCAGGGTTACCTGGTGTGTCGTATGCCTTAGAGCGAGTGGTCAAATTAATCCCATTAAACATATAAATATGTGCACTTGACGAGGCCTCATCATTAGTATGGCTAGAACTACCCCCAGGAGAGGGGGTTTGAGCAACCATGGATTGCTGCTATGGAAAAGGATGAGTAAACAAAACAGGTTATGACTTTCCTTGGAAAATTTTGGCCACTTCATTGAGAAGTGGGCAGTCTCGAGTGTAGCGATCATCACCACAAATGATACACGAGAATTTCAGTTTCCGTTGTGTTTGCTTTTCGGTAGCAAGTGTTTGAGCCTGATTTTTTGGTTGTTCATTGTTATTTTTTGATTTATCCTTTGTCTTCTTCTTACCTCCAGATTGTTGTGAAGGGGCAGATTGAACTGCATTTCCCTCAAAGATTTGAGTTTGCGGGGAGGTAGAGGAGAGTGTGAGCGATTGGGAAGTAGATTGAGTTTTGACGGAACCGATAGCACCATCCTCATGAGATGAGGATGACGGTTTAGATGGATCGGTATTAGCTCGAGCAACATTCAGAAGAAAATCATACAAAGTACAAAATTGTGAATAAACCAAATCTAAATACTAAGCTCGAGCGATGGCTTGTTCCTCAGTGACCACGCCACCCATAGTGACATCGTGAGTGATCAGGGGTAAAAATGATTTAGTAAACCATTAAGCCAATAATATGTCAGGAATGATTGCCTTGATCATCCTTCGTCGTCACCTGCACTCATGAATATGGTCAGAGATATGCACAGAGTCAATTTGATGAAGGGAGGTCAAGAGTTCAGTACCCGTCTCGTAGTGAATAGGTAGTTTAAAGTGCGTGAGGAAAGACATGGAAAGGGAATTAAAATTATGAAAAGAAGCATGTGGTAGTTCAATATACCACTTTGTTGTCGAGCCTATAAGTGTTCGCTGGAAAAGATGCAAACATACAGAATCATCCATGAGGGAGTTTGATGAACACCACAAATGGAAATTCATCACATGGTTGTTTGGATCTTCACCAGATTTTCCGTCAAATTTCAGAATATTAGAAGGAAGTTTAGCTGGAATGATTGGCCAAATTGGCGAATGAAAAATAAGATCATTAGTTAACCGAGACAAGTCTGGGAGATTCAGGGTCGCAAGGAAAGGTAGATGTCGGTTAATTTGCGGATGATACTGGTGCAGCATAGGAACACTAGTAGGACCATAAAATGGGTTAGGTGGAAAGTTGTAACCAGTAGGTCCTCCTACATATAGTTGTTGCTGGCCAGGATAAGCAAGATTCGATGATGGATGAGAAACATTTGCATAACCCGGTGGGTTCTGAGCATTATAGGTCAGGTGATTTTCTTGCCCATGAGGAGGATAAACTTTTCTCCCTTGAGGATGGTAAGGAGTAGATCCCAGAGGTGGAATACACATTAGACCCATGAGGAGGATAAGACTGTGGTCTCGGAGAACTCCAGGTGGTGTTTGGGATGCCGCCCAAATAAGATTGTCCGTAAGATGTTTTGGAAGGAACAAGATTTGATACTCCTCCTAGTGGGTTATTATATGAGTGCCCCCAAAAGTGGGGTTGAATAAAAGTGCCTCCTAAAGATACTCCCTAGGATTTTGAAGGGTTTCTAGCAAACGAAGGTTGCCCCCCTACCAGCGGTGGATTAACGACCAGGGTATGACTGGAAAACGGAGGTTGCCCTCCAAGAGGAGCATGAAAAGGGGTTTGTCCCCCGGGAGGGGTAGGCCCGCCATATAATGGTAGTCCTCCAGGAGGGAAAAGTTCATTAGATGGTGGTTTCCCTCCAGCCAGTTGTGTTTGGCTAGCAGGGGTCTGCATTCTCGGCTAAAAAGATGTCCCAACAGGATTGTATGGAACATGTGGAGCTGTAGAGTAAAATCTCGTAGAAACGGGGGTAAGGATTGAAGTGCCTTGGAGATGAGTAGAGGTGATGAGTCCAACATTAGGATGGGCTTGTGTTGGTGTAACAGTAGGGTTAATGACCTAATCGTCTGGGTGATTCATGGTTTGACCCGATGGTCCTGTTTCACTAGGAGGGTCATGAGGATGAAAGGGTTGTCAAAAGGATTCAAAATGTTCATAGAGATCGCGTCCCGATGAAGTCCTCCATACAAAATGAGTAGGTGTGGGATTTCTATCTATTTTGGTGATAGGATGAACAAGAGTCCTATACTCATCACCAAAGATTGGTTTTGTGGATCCCATATATGTTTCGGTAAAAGTTCTCTCCGGTAATCGTGGGACCTCTTCATCTATGAAATTTCCAAGGGAGTCTAAATGAAGAAAAAGTGGTTCGACAGGGGTTACCGACACATATGTAGTGGCATTTTCAACCATAACCAAAGCACCTTTTGAGTTATCTAACAAAGGAGCAATAACACTTCTAGTGTCAGATTGATTTTCTACCTCTCTACGGTAGTTGTCTTCTGGAGGGTTAGGAGGTAAGGGTTGATAGCCTTCCAGAGGTAGCCCTTGCATCCTACATGATCAGCGAAGACCTTTATCATCTACAGGATCAATTGTGGAGAATAATAGAACACACTAAAAATCTAGGGCCAAATAACAAAAAGAAACAGTATACGCTAAGAAAATCTAGGAGTCAACCAAGCAGACAAAACTTCTCTCGATGATCGTACTAGTTGGTGATGAAATCCAACGTCGCATGATCAAGTCAAGAAGGGGCTAGGATATGGTGGAATAGTTACAATGGTGACTTACTTAACGGACTTTCACCTTGGTGCAAGCTTCCGCACAGTAATTGTGGATTTACCCTTCAAGGAGCCCAAGTGAGTTTGATCAATGTCTGTTCCAGGTACAGTGAGACTTCCCTTCATCGTCACCTTGTGTAAGTACCTAAAGAATATGGCAACTAAAGACCCCAGATCACAGTGAGTCTCTGGGTGGGTACAATGGACAGTCTGATCGGAAATGTATGGGCAGGATAATAAGTCTGAAATCAACCCGAGAGGCTCCCGCACATAATCGTGTGTATACCTTCAAGTGACCCCCAATATACGATCCGACCACTACAAACAGTTGAACCATGGAGGGATAATCTCCGTAATTTTCCCAAATGCGACCTCGTGCGTAACTCCTGTGTGAGAGGGGGATCCCAGAAAACCGATACGACAATTGGATTTGACTCTCCCTAGCTTAGGATGCTAATGTTTGTTTTGAAAACTTTGGAGAGTTGTACTCATAGCCTAATCCAAAGTGATAACCCTAGTCTACTGTTGGTGGAAGATCTTAAAAACAAAAAAAAATGTTCTAGATAATTTTTAATTAGCATTCGTTTTACCGTTGTTCTTTACTCAAAGGGTGTATGAAAGTGAAATTGATGGAATGATGACTCAATTCCCAAAGCATGCATAAAATATGATAAGAAACCATTTCTTTTCAATGAACGCCTATTCAAGGGAGAGATATAGAGTCATTTTCACTATCAAACACTAATATGGAATGTCCTTAATCAATCGGTTCTCAACCGAATCCAATGCAATGCTAAAACATTTCAGAAATGCCTTCTAATATGAAAACCAATCACTAATATGTATATTTGTTGTTTGTATGCGAATGATGATTAATTCAATGCAAAACTTCTCCTGCCAACTACCCTTTCAGATCAAGGAGATTCGGACAAGCATAAGAAGATTTTGCACAAACAACACACCCTCTTGCTATGATTGAAACAAGAAGCAAAAAGAAAACAAAAGATAACAAATAAAATCAATAATTTCACAAAAAATAAAGATGCTAAGAAAAATGACCTCAAAGAACCAAATGAGATGATTCACAGATTTCTGATGCCCTTCACTAGAGTTCCCGCTCAGTCAGATAACAGAGGAGAAAGAAGTGGATTGATTCCAAGTTCTCAACAACAGAAAAACTCAAAATAAGGAAGAAGGTCACAAAATATGAACAAAAAAGTTCTTATTTCTCAGAAAGCAGAGTGTCAAAGTTCAATAGGAAGAAGCATTGAAGCACAAAGAAGCTGAGCAAGGGAAAAAACAGAGGCCGGACTGCAGAAAAGACAATTCTGGAAAGTTTTTTTGCAGAGGAAAGGATGGTGCTCTAGTGTAAGGGGAACCAGAGCATTATAACGCTATGTCTAAGACCAAGAGGGAGTGCCAATGCTCTTCTAACATAGGCAAGGGGGTGCCAGGCTTCCATAGCTCAGAAAAGTGTCAAAAAAAACAAAAATTCAGTCAAACTTTGTCAATCAAGATGAATGTAATGGAATAAGGATTCAATCAGCATATGAAATCAAACATATGTGGTGAACAAGGTCTAAAAAGAACAACGGGTAAGACAAGGTCTATGAGGAAAACCAAAACTGAAAGTTTCTAGGTTTTAGTCCCCAGTGGAGTCGCCAATTTTTGTTGTAGGAAAATCCCCTTGTGGACAGGAAGATCTCCTCTTGAGAGCTAGACTCTTAACTCTTAAGACAGAAGGTGCTTAACATGGACACATGCTTCCTTTTAGATCTAGATAAACTAATGTGTGAGGATGAAGGAGAAAAGAAGTACCTTTTTACCGGTGTTTGTCCCTGCACAGTCCGAGTTGAGCTCCAATCTTAAACTCCTCGATAATCCCTGTAGACAAACAAAGATACAACCATCCTCCTACTCTACTGAGATTAGTTTGAAACAGATCTATCTATTAGAGACAAGTTTATGTCAGATCAAACACACACTTGAGAGAAACAAGCCAAGCATATTATATTAATGAGAACAACAATGAAGAAAACTTACAACCAAAGATGTGAGTGAAGTAGCTTCATCAAGTTCCCCTTGTCCAAACCCTTGCTTAAATAGTCCACACACAGAATGATGATGTTCCAGATGACATCTTCCTCATGAGATCATAAGTTAGATGCTTCACAATACTTTCCATCTCCCTTCAATACCACTCATGAGATCATAAGTTTGGTATAATTCTCAATCTCCATTCCTCCTTTTCTCCTTGGAAATCCCTCATTATATAGAATTTGGAGGATTAACCACCATGGAGAGGATCTCTCATCAGATCCACTAAGAAAGGGATCTCTAAGATATTTAGGGAGAAAATATCTCTTAGGGATTTTGGGGAGGAAATATCTCTCAAGGATTTTAAGGAGGAAATATCTCTCAAGGATTTTAAGGAGGAAATATTTCAACCATCCATGAGATCCTTCACCTTCCCTAAAAAATAGGAAACCAAATGTGAGATGGATTCTCACACTTAATTACTTTCTTTTTCATAAATATTAATGATTATTATTAATAATAATTCCCGTGCACTTGATTCTCACTCTTAATCCATTTCTTTTCCATGAATATTAATAATAATTCATGTGTACTTAGTATTTTTTCCTTCATGTAATATATCCCTCCTCCACATTGACTAGGGATTGTGGCATAGGTTGTTCCATGGTGTCAAGGTGTATGCGACACTTATATGACACTTTACGACACTTAGGGAGGGGTACCTAGGTGTGCAAATTTCATGTGTAACGGATGCATCAACAATGTTTTTTGGGGTTAAAACATTTCCAACATAACTTTGACCCCATGACACTATTCTACACATCAAGACCTTTCTAATGGTGGAAAACTCATGTTGATCAGAGCTTGTATGCAAAATTTATGGCTCTCGCAAGTTGACCTACCATGTTTAACACCATGGTATGAGATGATGCCATGCCATCCCCTATTACTCACGCATATGGGGATATCCACATATGTAATTTCAAGAATATTATATAAGGTCCAAAACACTATCACAGTTGAGAGTTGAGGAAGTCAAAAACCTATCAGTAGATGGTTACCGGGCTATGTTAAATATAGAGGCAGTAGGAGAAGAAGGGATTCCATTCTTTTGCATTGTATATTGTTCCATAGCTAAGAAAAACATCCGAGAGTGGTATTTTGTGACAATAAAAAATGAGGATAGATTATGTAGCATCCATATAGGCCACAGGTCAAAGGAAATTCCACAGAGAGTGCTTCTGTTTTTGTACTTGCATCATTTCTATACCAGAGAAAATAGAGTAGAGAAACCTCACATTCTAGTTGGGTTTTCTCTTGTATTGGGTTTCTTAGGTCATATCTTGTGTCTATTTTTGGATTGTGTGATTGTATTTTACTATTCTCTATTTTCCACATTTTATCTATTTTGTACATAAGCATAAAATCAGTAACTAAATATTTTGAAGATCTAAAAGAAAAATAACCTTAATAGTAAAGACTTTCAATATTTTATTAGATATGTTGTGATGAACTATTCTAGTGGAATATCCATGACAATTTATAGATCATATTATATATTGATTTCCTTGTTGTAAATCAAATTAGCAACTCACAAAAAAACATACACTTGCTGGAATATTCAACTAAATTAAAGATCGTGGAAGAAAATACTGGAAACCAAAATCTCTCACACAATACACAAGATATTCTGCCCCATCAACTAAGATTATCATTCAAATAAATTCAAAGATTACAAGGGCTCCCATACCTGGGAAAATGGACCATAGAGATACAAAAAACTATAGTCAGTACCTACAAACCCTATCAACTCCAGATCTACTATACGACCTTGATATTTCACGTTTCTCGATATGTACATGCCTTTCCTTAAGAAAACATGCATATACACAACTATCTCCATTGAAACTCACACACATGCACTCAAATATTCTACAACACTCTGTACAATGTGATCCTGCTATTGTGGCTTCAATCAAATGAAACCCACTTGCTATTGAATCTGTTATGTGTTCTACCTGACCTGATATCTAGATGTAATTCCTTCTCCACTTGTCCAAGATATCCTTGAATCATTGTCCTTTGTGATCCAATCTCGTGAGAAAAATTTCTTCTCTACTTTGTATCAAGCATGACTTCTCCTTAACCCTAGACTTGATTTTATAATATTACATTATGACCTAACCCTAATATCCAAAGTGATTGATGGTTGAGATTACTTCTCGTCTCACTTGAGATCAATGGCTATTATTTAATTTACTAATTCTAATTAAATCATTTCTCTAAATAAAACTCAATTCACTAATAAAATCATTCTACTTTAGTAATTCCTTTAATTAAAGTAAAGTATCAAGGTAGGAGGATTTGTACAAATTTCACACATCTAGACATGTAGGCATGTGAGGAAATACCTGTCTGATGCTACAAACATCAACACTCCCTCTTAACAAGGAAGGTATTTTGCACCACTCCAAGTTTGTCTCTAAAGAAGAAAAAATTCCCTTTAACCAAGGGTTTGGTTAGAATATCTACAACCTACTCATCTATGGACTTATACTAAATCTTCACTACTCCGTTCTATTAGCAAATTATTATTATTGTTCCAGGGCGTAGGTGACAACTGTCAGTGCACAAAGCAGGTCAAGGCAATTAAAATGGTGATTTTCCCCTACCCAGGTTCAGTGTGGCGCTACTTCTAAACACAATTGGAAGGACTCTAAAGTTAGCAGACAGATAGAAGTTTGGTGAGGGAACCAAAAGTAGTCGGTGCACCTAGATCTCACCTCTCCTCCAGATCGATGGTCATCGATTATATCGGGGCTGCAACATGCGCGGACATTAAAATACGGAGGGTGGGCTGGGATCAAAACCATGGTTTTGCAGAGAAGCGACATGTCAGTCGGAGACGCATATCGGGCCCAAAAGCGGTGAAGAGTCAAACCACTTTTTACAACCCCGATATGTGCATGTGCGTATAACACCTTATCCCAGGTCAACAAGTGGTTGCTCCACAACTGTCCCACCGCACTTCAATCCCAAGAAGGGATCAACCAACGAGCTAAGGTTGACTTCCACTATAGCTGCACCCAATCCAATCTCGACAGATGGTCTTCTGTGATCCATTCGCCTCGTTGCGCTCTAGACCCGGCGAAGATTAAATGAGGTAGGGTCTGGTAGATAAAAATGCATCTCATCCCATAATTGAAAGGCTCGATAGTTATGACCAAGGAGGTCAGATTGTCAGCAAGGTACAATGGTGGTCGTTTTTCTGTAGGTGCCTACTAAACCTGGTTGCGTCTGACAGAGGGAAACACTTTCAGTCTGACAGAGGATTATTTAGACGCAAATCTTTGAATGGAATTGCTAGATCACACTCTTGATGGAAAGATGTCCAGAGTATATATACTCAGTTTTGATATTTTGTTAGTGTCGATGGTTGAGCTACGCTCCTGATTTGTAAATTTTTAATGAAGCCTCTGGTTCTCTGGTTATGTATTTCCATTTGAGACTTCTTGTTTGATGACAGTCGACTCTCTTTTCATCTCTTTTTCTTATGATATTTAAGACTTGGGCATGGATGATCCAATCGAGTTGTTGTGACTGTATTGTAATGTATGTTTGATTGCAGTATTCTTATGGCATTTTCAGTTTCCTGAAGTTTCGGATTCAAGAGGATCTTGTATTTGAAGCTTTTCCTCCTTGGGCTGCTGGAAGACCAGATGTCCATAGAATACCTCTACATTTTTCCTCAATTTATTCATCCTACTCACCCTTAATACAAGTTACTGATTGAAGTTAGATCAGGACCTCACCTGGTCTCACATATCAGCCCAATTTTCTGATTTAAAGTGATATTGTCTTGAGCCTGCGTCCATTTAGACCCCCCTTAAATTTTATTCATTGTGACATAAAATTGATGGGTATTGGGCTTACCTCTGCTGCAATCCATAGGTGACTTCTAGGGCTAAMAAATTCTAGATCCTATCTCGAATGAAGTGATATTTGATCTCTATATGCTTGGATGTATCATGGAATATTGGATTCTCCAAGAGTTTGATACACCTTTGATTATCGTAGTGTATCATCGTAGGMTCCAACTCATGATAAAATAAACCTGTAATAAATTTGTGAAGGCACATTGCTTCACAAATAGCCATACTCACTGTCATATACTCTGCCTCTACTGAACTGAGTGCTACAAAATTTTTCTTCCTATTGAACCATGTAATAATTGTTGATCCTAAGCTAAAGTAACACCCTTAGKTTCTCTTTCTATCTACTGCACTCCCTTCCCAATCTAAGTTTGTATATCCATGCAAGACCCTTTCATATCCTCCAAGATACCTCAATCCATACTCCATTGTACCTCTCAAGTACCTATGCACATGATGTGCTGCTATCCAATGCACCTGCCTTGGCTCCACCATGAAATGACTGAAGGTGTTCACAACAAAACATATATCTGGACTAACGTTGACCAAATACAACAAGGATCCTATCAACTACTTATATATCATGGGATCCACCACCTCTGAATTTGAAGTGTTAACCTTCTTCAGATTGGTAACCATAGGTGTAGCCATCAATATGTAGTCCTCCATCCTGAATCTCCTCAATATCTCCACTATGTACTTCCCTTGACCAAGGAATATCTCTCTCGATACCTGCCATACCTATAACCCAAGAAATAATTCATCAAGCCAATGTCCTTCATCTCAAACTCAGTAGATAAATTTGCTTTTCACCTTGCAATATGCTCCTCTGCACTCAAGAGAAACAAATAATCTACGTAAAGAACCAAGATGAGTGGATCAACCCCAACAAGTATGAAGTACACATTAGGATCTGGATCACTCTTGGTAAATCCCATACTCTAGAATATCTATCAATCCTAGAATACCATGCCCTGGGTGCTTGTTTGAGTTCGTACAAGGCTTTCTTAAGCCTACACACACGAGACTCCCTCCCATGTACCTAAAATCCATGAGGTTTCTCTATGTATACTTCTTCTTGAATGATCATGTTGAGGAAAGTTGTCTTCACATCCATCTAATGAATACTCCACCTCATAACTGAAGCAATAGAAATAACAAGTTGAATAGAAGCATACTTGGTGACTGGAGAAAATGTCTCCTCATAGTCCAATCCCTCTCTTTGGGAATACCCTCTTGCCAAAAATCTCATATTGAACTTCTCGATGCTATCATATGTAACATTCTTAATCTTGTAGATCCACCTAGAACTCACAACTAACTTCCCCTCCATTCTAGTCACTATGTCCCAAACATCATTCTTCATAATAGAGGTGTACTCCTCTACCATGGCATCCCATCATACTTGTTGATCTATAGCTTCCTAAAAAATAGAAGGCTCAACATCAATAATGCTACTCATAACCACCATATAGTTCAAAAACTTCCTTGGAGGCTTGCACTCTCTGAATACACTCCTAGGAGCCTCACCAACATCAACCCTTAATGTCTTCAATAGCCACCTAGGTCTCCTGACAGAACTAGAAGGGGATAACTCCTCCTCCCCACCCGAAGTATGAGTTTTGACTACTGCTCATCCTTCAGAGCCTACTGCTGCTTTTCCTCTATCACTATTGATTACTTCTAAGATCTCCTAGATGCCAAGTTCTCCTCAAACTTAAAATATCTGCTCACAATTTTATTTCTTTGTGTTGGTATGAAGATCCTGTAAGCCTTTGAGGTATCATTGTACCCAAAAAATATACCCTTCTATCCTGAAGCTCTAACTTCATCCTCTTCTCCACAAACACATGGATGTATACTGGATAACCAAATATCCTCAAATGTCTTCTCTGTGGATTCACTCCTAAGAATTCCTCCTCTAGAGTCTTGTCCCTCAATATCCTTTGAGGAATCCTACTCTACATATACACTTTCTTGTTACATGCATCTCCCCAAAGAAACATAGGAAACTACTGGTCATGTATCATATCTTTAGTAGAACCGATGATGTACCAGTTCTTTCTGTAACATCCCTCGGTCAGTGACCCCAACCGGGTAACGCTACCAAAGAAACCTTTGATTTTCCTTTACTTCTCTGATGCCAATTTGTAACGTCCCTCGGCCAGTGACCCTGGCAGGGTAACGCTACCGAAAAAACCTTTTCTTTTCCTTTACTACTTTGATACCATTTCTGTGACATTCACGACCCTAAACAACAGGCCAGGCCATGCCACATAGTAACTTTGCGGAAATAATCACATATAAAACTTAACCGGAAAATAGAGATAACATATGGTATTCACACATATAAATATATATCTATCTAATGCAATTAAACAGACGTCAATAATCTACTCATATACATGTTCATGCAAAAGMAACATTAACACCTACATGCAACATATATACATGCATTACTCATTAATTATAATGCAAATACAAATACAAAACATACAATGAACAAATAATTGGTACTTATCTTTTAATAGGTGACCACCAATTGCGTGAAAACCTTCCAAGAACCTCCTAGCCYTAGACCACGCTTCTCATCACGCTCAACAGTCGGTCACCCCCGAGTTGGGACTAAAATCCAACGGGAAAGGGAATTCTAGGCTTGGCAAGGACAACATGGAAGTTGCATAAAACAACAGGAAGGATATTTTATTGCAGGAGCCACTTATKCCCATAACCCACAAACATTCATTTCCCACATGCCTGCTCCATTCTAGAAGGTTACACCTTCACTAATACAAGTCCATCGACTACTACACCTCTCTTACCTTGGGCTTCAACAACAGGATGGACCTGAAGTCTCAGAGTACTATAGCTGCTATGGGACTCCCTCCAGGAGAACTCACTTCCCAACAAACTCTCTCACCTGTGAGAGTTGTTCACAGGCTTGACAACTTGCTTCTTCAATTCAACACCTAAGTAATACAAAAACAACATTCAACTAACACACGGGTGATGACAACAATAGAAAATGAGTATGGACACTGAAAGTGGCAACAACCAAATGATAAGACACAGTACGACTCAAGCGAATACAAATGTGTCGAGCTTCACAGGAAAAACACACAGGACGACATCCAGTAATTGCAGGTTACAATCATGCGTGCATCTTTGGGGAGTGTGGCTCATTTATAGGGTGTCTAACTGTGCGAGAGTACATATGCAATGGTGAAGGATCTGTGACCATCATCAGAATCATGAGACTAGTGATCATGGTGAGTGAACCCCTGAATGAGCTGAATTTCCCACCTAAAATTGCATGCACTTAGGTTGACACATGTCTCTTTGAAACCGCACGAGTTACACTTAACACTCATCCCCCCTTTTCCCAGGAACTTAGGACAACATGGTTATATCAAACCTTAGCTTCTAGGAAATAATAATATAATATTATTCCTTTAGAGGTAAGCCCTCTAGCTTAGCCCCTATTCCTAGACACTTATCCCTTCCCCACCTAGTGGATCTTAGTCCCCCATAACTCTTTGTTTTTGGAGGTCTACATGCAATAGTGTAATTCTATTAATGATATGTGTGTATTTACATATACAAAATCAAGCTCATTGGCCTTATCATTTGTCTCACCAACCTAATAAACACATAAGTCTCTCAGCTTATAACCACTCGGCTCACCAGCCTATAAGAATAATTACAATTCAGTAGGGGCTTGGCCTTGGGGTGTTACAATCCCTTCCCCTTATTTTTCCAGTGTCCTCAGTGCAACTCTTTACACAACAACATCAAGATTTCCAAAATATTAAAAAATATGTGGGTACTCTCCCCGCATAGCATCTTCATGCTCCCATGTTGCGTCCTCAGGACCGTAGCAGGTCCACTTAACCTTTACAAGCTTTACGACTCGATTCCAGAGTTTATTTCTCTTCCAGTACAATATGCGCATAGGCTGCACTTGCAAAGCACCTTCTTGTTCCACCTGGATCACATTCCAATCAATCACATGATTAGCATCAGGTATATACTTCTTGAGAAATTATACATGAAATACATTATGAACAATCATGAATGCAGGAAATGCAAGCATATAAGCTACTGGTCCTATCCTTTCTAGGATTTCAAATAGTCCACAAAATCTGGTTGCCAACTTGGAACAACTTCCCAGCTTCAGGGAAATTCTGTTGGCTTTCACCTTTAGGAAAACATGGTCACCCACTTTAAACTCTCAATGGTTTCTACCTTTGTTTGCATAAATTTTCTGTCTGTCTTGGGAAGCCTTCAAATTCTGTTTAATCTTCAACATTTTCTCTTCCATTTCCTTGAGCAACTCCAGTCCAACCATTGCCCTATCAACTGGATTGTCCCAACTTATTGAGGTGTTGCACTTTTTGCCATAAAGTGATTCAAACAAGCTCATCTTTAGTGATGCTTGATACCCATTGTTGTAGGAAAATTATACCAAGTGTAGATAATCTTCCCATTTAGATGGTTTTTCCATCACATACATCCTTAACATGTCTTCTATCATTTCATTTACTCTTTTTGTTTGTCCATCTGACTAAGGGTGATAGGCTATGTTGTTTGTCCATCTGACTCAAGGTGATAGGCTGTGCTGAAGTTTAGCTGTCAGACACAATTTTCTTGGGAATACCATGTATTCATGCTACCTCCCTCATATAGATATCAACAACATTAGTTTCCTTGTGAGTGGTCTTCAATGGAATAAAATGGGCAGCTTTAGTAAGCTTGTCCACTACTAGCATGATTGCATCATGCTG
This sequence comes from Picea mariana, assembly GCA_032191745.1. NCBI lineage: Eukaryota > Viridiplantae > Streptophyta > Pinopsida > Pinales > Pinaceae > Picea > Picea mariana. The sequence continues at coordinate 109,806 of JASDQU010738736.1, forward strand.
CTTGTTTGTTCTGGGAAATCTTGTGATGAAATCCATTGTCACAACTTCCCACTTCCTCTCAGGGATGGTTAACAACTGTAGCAATCTGTTTGGGTGTCTATGCTCGACCTTTACCTTTTTACATTCCAATCATTTGGTAATAAATTCAACAACTTCCTTTTTCATGCCTAGCCAATAATATTGGCTTTTGACTGCTGAAATTGTTTTCTGATATCCCAGGTGTTTTGCATAAGGTACATTGTGCATTTATTTTAAAATCAAACTCTTCAATTCACAAGAGTTGGGTACATAAAATTTGTTTCTATACAAGAGAATTCCATCAATTCCTAGTTCGAAATCTTCATCCTTCCACTGCATTTTACCTTGCTGCAATTTTGTTACCAATTCTATGTATTGTGAATCAATTTTTTTAGCCTAAGAGATTCTTCCTTGAAGATCCATCTGATACATGCTGATGGATGTAGCATGCAGTTCGTGAACTCTCCTGCTGAGTGCATCAACCACTTTGTTCTCCTTTCCTTTGATGTGCTTGATATCAAAGTCATATTCACAAAGGAATTCCAACCATCTGCTCTGCCTAGCATTCAATGTAGGTTGATAAAAAAAATACTTCAGACCATGATGGTTTTTCGTGAGCTCAAAAATATTTCCCATGAGGTAATGTCTCCATTTATTTAGAGAGTTTACAATGGCTTCCAACTCCAAATCGTGAGTGGCATAGACCCTTTCATGCTCCCTCAACTTCCTTGATTCATAACATACCACAAACCCATTTTGATTGAGGAATCCACCCAGTCCTTCTTTACATGCATTTGTGCATATAATGAAGTCTTTATTTGGATCTGCAATCTTCAAAATTGGAGCACTGGTTAAATATTGCTTCAATTGCTGGAAGCTTCTTTCACATTCTTCCGTCCATTGAAATTTATTCCCCTTAGTTTGCAAGGAAGAGATGGGGTGAGATATTCTTGAAAACCTTGCAATGAACCTTCTATAGTAGCCAGCTAAACCCATGAAGGATCTGATTTCTATTGCATTTTTAGGTGTTGTCCACCCTTTAATGGACTCAATAGTTTTAGTGTCCACGACTATCCCTTCTTTCGATATGATATGCCCCAAATAGTGAATTTTGTTTTGATAAAATGAGAACTTTCTCAATTTGGCATACAACTGATGCTCTCTTAGAAATTGCAACACCATACTCAAATGATGCTCATTCTCTTCTTCCATCTTGGAATATACAAGGATGTCATCCAGAAAGACAATGACAAACTTGTCCAAATATTCTTTGAAAACAACATTCATTAAGCACATAAAAAAATAGGTGCATTTGATAACCCAAATGGCACCATTGTGAACTCATAATGACCGTACCTTGTTTTGAAGGCGGTCTTGCTGATGTATTCCTATTTAATCCTTACCTGATGGTAGCTGGACCTGAGATCTATCTTCTAAAATATCTTTGCATCCTTCAATTGATCAAAGAGATAATCAATCCTTGGGAGAGGATACTTGTTCTTTATAGTCACTTTGTTCAGCTGTCTGAAATCAATGCACAACCTCATTGTTCCATGTTTCTTCTTTCTTTACGAACAAGACTAGGGCACCCCAAGGGGATACACTTGGGAGGATATACCCCTTCTTTAGAAGATATTCCAACTTCATTTGCAGTTCCTTCAACTTTGATGTACTCATTCTGTAGGGAGTCTTTGACACTGGGGCTGCTCCAAGCCTCAAATTTATAGAGAAATCAATATCTCTCTTTGGAGTTAATCCTGGTACCTCCTTGAACACATCTTCAAAATATATCAGGACTGCATGGTCCTCTATAATTGGCACCTTATCCTTATATGCTTCCTTCATATGAGCTGCAAATATTTGACAGCCTTCCCTGTAGCATTTCTTCAGCTGCATTGCTGAAATTTCTCTAATAACAACTACCTTGGGAATTCCTTGGATTGCTCTCCAATTTCCTTCCTCATCCAAGAAAGTGAATGCCTTGTTATGGAAGTCTAGAATGACATGGTGTTGGTCCAACCAGTCCATACCAATTAGGCAATCATATGATCCTAAAGGCAATATATTCAGATCTACCTTGGTACTTAGTCCATTGATTCCCACTAGACATGATTTAACTGACTCAACAACTTTCCTCTTGGCTCTTGTAGCCAGCTGTACCAACCAAGATTTCTCATGATCGATTCTTGGTAAGCGTAATCTTTCCACAACTTTAGGATCTATGTACCCATGACTAGCTCCTGAGTCTATTAAAATAGTAAAAGAATGGTTATTGATCATACCTTCAACTTCAATCATGTGTGATTGAAACTCATCTTGCTTGTTTTCCAAGGATGCATAGATTCTTGGTACTCTTCTACCCATTTCCTCCACTGTTTCATCTTGCTAAACATTGTGAACAAATCTCATCTTGTCCTTTCTGTGAGGAAAATATCTATACCTATGATCTCCTTTACAACCCCAACATTCCATAGGTGTCTGCTTTTGCCTTTGCCCACCTACTTTAGCCATCACGGGCTCTCTCAAAACTGTTTGTCCTTGAGGACTATTCCTGAAAAATGGTGGTTTGTTTCCCTTCTGCCTCTGTTCCCTCTTAATCTTCTTCTTGTCTTCCCAAGATTTTTAGAAAACAAGCTTCTCTTTTTGCTGATCATATAAGCATTTTTCTCTCCTTATAGTTTCTTCCATAGTTTTAGGATCATCATACTGGATCTTGTTACTGATGGAAGATGGCAGCCCACTTAGATACCTTTGAATATTAACTATCTCATCCTTGATGAAGGGACCATACTTCAACAACTCCAAGAATATTCTTTCATACTCATCAATGGACAAACTTCCCAGCTTGAGTTCAAAGAACTCTTTCATTTTCTTGTCATAATACCTCTTAGTTAGGTACTTCCTTTCAAAATGTCTCTTGAATTCCCTCCATGTAACATTCTTCTCTCTGACGTGCTGTACTTGCACAAGTTTATCCCACCATATGGATGACTTCCCTTTGAGTTGATAGATGGCAATTCTTCCTTCCACATGAGAAGAATAATTATTCAATTGAAAATACTTTCTCATGCCCAACATCCATGTCTCTACATCTTCATCCTTCTTGTTCTCCCCATCAAATGTAGGAGGTTTGATTTTGTTCATTTTCCCTCGTATCTCATCTTCCCCAGACCTCTTATCCTTCCTAACAGGGGATGGACTTGAACTGTTGTGTGCTCTCTTATTGGAATGACTCGGGGAGTGCTGATGTCGGCTAATACTTCTTGTTCTTTTGGGAATTCCTGATTTGCTTGAGCCACTCTCCTTATCCAATTTATTTTCTATTATTTCCAGGCTCTGCATCAACTTCACGTTGAATTCTCCCTATTTCTCCCTGGTTTTCATGAGATTTTTGTTATCTGCTCGGTGAGTTTGTACATATTTCTGCAACTTTTTAATGTTTTTCTTCAAGCTCTCTTCTTTATCTATCTCTTCTCCATGCCCATTGGAGTTCGATACTTCAACTCCCAAATGGAAATCCATTCCTCTCACTTCATCCTCCAAACTCTAAGCATCTTGTGCCTCCTCCATGCTTTGCACTATGCAACAACTTGGTTCGTCCCGTCAATTGTTAACTCTGCAAAAATGTGTAGTCGATCGGATTTTTGTCAGGCTATCAATCTTTAATAATTTTTTGGAATAAACCAATCTGATTCAATAAAAAATATATCAAATTCCATTTCCTTTAGGTCTTGTTCAATCAAGAACCCCTTGGGCTTCAATATCTAAGCCCACTTCTGTTCTGCAACAAATTTTGGGCGCTATCCTCTTTTCTTCAGCCCTTGGTTCACATGTGACCATGACTATAACCTAACACTTATGATTTGGGCACTTATACGGAACCCTGAAACTCCAGGCTCCAGGCTTTGGTGGATTTTAAAGAACATCACAAAAATCGCTTGGAGTGCCGAATTGACGAACTCACGAAGTAGGGTGGATCAATAGTCCACGTCTCCTAGGATCCAACAGCTGCTACTCGCTATGGAACTCCAGGCTTCAGGTTTACAGGACTTTGGAGCTTCGGGGCTCTAGGACTTCGGATGATTCCACCTTTTCTCAACCCAAAACTCCTGAATCGTGAGTCTCCGTGTACTTCCATGTTACCCTGGTGACATCATCACATCACTTTACTTTGGTGTAATAAAACTTCAGGGTTTCTTCCTCCCATTTCATCACGAGCCATTTCTTCTGGAGTGTCCAGTATCTCAACTTCACGATATGGTGCCACACGTCCACTGTGGCCCACAGTTTCTCTGCTTGAACCAAAAGATACCAAAAATTCACATCAAACTTTATACTTTTCAAATTGCGGGGACACGGGTCGATAGTTTTGAAGAAACCCATTGATCATTCTACAATTTTTCTCATGCTGAAACATACCCCTTTTGGGAAACCGTGGTTTGGATTGTGGGACCACCTTGTAGAATTATCTGTTGGGCATCTTCGATCTTCGCAATGCCTCTCGACGATCAATCTTGATATATCGTGACCAATTTAATGCGGGCCCGATCCAACTAATTTCTTCGCCAAGTTTAACTGCCTTGTGTCACGTTCTAAATTCATTTCTATCTTACAAAGGTTCTTAACTCACTAACACATGGCACACATCCCATGTGTCCATGTCATCCTTAGTGATGTCAGTAAGCTACGTCACTTCGAGACTTCAAAACTTCRRAATATTTTACCTTAGCACATCCTGTTTCACTCGAATGTTGAATTCTGAATGGTTGTGAGATCCATGGCTCACAACCACTTGCCCRTATATTTGATGGATGAGATCCACTTTTCACCATGTGCCTTACCTTCTKCTCTTGGTTTGATCTAATGATAATGCTTCTCCCCGGATCTATGATGTAGATCCCCTCTAGGACTTTGGAACTTCGGGCTTCAACCCCTCTTTTTCTTCTTAACGCATAACTTCACCGAACTCGCCAAGTCTGAAGGATTTCYAGGTTRACCCTCATGCATCTCTTTCTAGATTCGGTGGCTGGAAAACATTGGTCTTTCCCCTGCRCAGATCTTACGACCCAACTTCAAACCTTTCGGTTCCAAACCCATGGTTACTGTAGTATATTTTCTCTGCTACCATTCCATACACCGTTATACYTCCTGAGCTTCATAACACAACCAAGGTATTCTCTTGTCACCTAGGGATGCTCTGTACTTCAAATTTTGTCCCTTTCGACAACAATTCACTCTCAAATCTTGTCTTTCTAACCACTAATCATGGCCCATCCAGGCTCAGTGTCAAAAACTTGGCTTTGATACCAATTTGTAACATCCCTTGGCAGGCAACCCTGACCGAGTAACACTACTGAAGCAACCTTTTCTTTACCTTTACTGCTATGATACCAATTTGTAACATCCCTCGACCGACGACTGTTGGCCCTTGACCAATATTTGAGGATCCTTGTTCAGGTATGACCTATTTTGGGACTTTGATGGGCTATCGAGGTAGAGTGCAAGTTGAAGCAGATATCGATGGATCTCGGCCCCTTCTTAGGGAAATTTTGGGTTTTGGGCTTATGTAACGGGTATGGGGATGTCAGCCCATGGGTTCACCCATGTTTAGGCCCATTTTGTAATATATAAATAGATGTCTAGGTGATGTAAGAAGAGACAATAAGATAAGACAATATAAGCATCTGTGTGATGAAGTGCTAAGTGCAAGTGATAGTTGTACATGCTTTGTGCACACTATGTGAAACTTGCAAGGCTAAGTGCAAGTGATTGTAATAAACTTGTAAAGTCTTTGTGTTGTAACCTAGCTCGGGGAAGGAGGATCTGGCGAGGTGCACACAGATCTCCTATCTTCTACTGAGTAGGATTTTGATGCTATGTGCCTGTAATAAGCTTGACCGAAGATAATAAAGAAGAGAAGAGTTGGTGGACGTAGCCCCAGACTGGGGGTGAACCACATATATCTTGTGTTATGGTTGCTTTGTGCATTATGCTTGTTTTATGGTTCATATGATTAATGCTTAGTGAAATGATGTATGCTTAGATGAATATGATAGCTTAGTGCCTAATGATGCGAATAAGATGCTAGATTTGATCTATGTTGATATTCTTAGTGCTTGAATATATTAGATCTGGATGAATACTGCGATGTTCTGTTATTAGGGTTTATTTCTGTTGTAAACAAAGATTGAATACTAATGAACTATAACTACTACATGATCTGTTAAGGTGTTACAATCACATATATGTGTCCTAGCTAAGGTTGTAGACACTAGAGTCCTGCAACCACCCTTGCCTCTACATTGGGTGAGACTTCATCTGCTTCGCAGGTGTTGTCGAAAGGGCTGGTAGTTAGGGTTTTGTTGGTGCACTATTGAAGCGTTGAACCCTGGGTCTGCCCCTGTGCCAACAAATGGTTCTGTTGCCGGGACATGAAACTATGATTTTTGGGAACTGAGGAAAATAAATAAATCTCTGTGCATAGATCTATTGCTTTAGTGCGCAATATTCTACTTAACTACAAAGCTCTGTGCTAAGAAAGGAGGTAGATCTGAAGAAAAGAGGTAAGATCAGTGAAACTTTTTTATTAAAGAGGTAATATATGAAAGCTTTTTGATTTGATAAAGGTAAGATAAGTGGAATTTTTTTTTTCAAAAGTATGGATCTAAGTATGTTTGATAAATTTTGTCCTAGTCTGAAAACCAAGGCATAGTTAGAAGAAAGAAGATTTGATATGAATAGATCCGATAGAAATAATGAAAGATATGTTATTCCTATGCATAGAAAGAATGTTTGGACTAACAAATGGATGCAGGATCCTAGAAATAATGTTTTGTAGGTTAGCTACTATGATCCTAGTGTGCAGTACATGAAAAGTTGGGGATCATTTAAGAGGAAGAGAGGATTAAACCTTTGTTACAACTGCAGAAGGCCGGGCCATCTTGCTAAGGATTTCCTTGATAAAATACCTAGTTTTCTTTGTTGTAAATCTATGGACCATGACGTTCTGGATTTACCTAGAATGATTGCTAAGGTTGAAAGAATGAAAATGAGACAAGAAAACCCTGAGAAAGGCCAAGAAACTGAGACCATGGCAAAACCACAGAAAGAATCAGAGACTGTATTACTACAAATGAAAGAAACCCTGAATGACCACAAAGATACCAACTTATTAGATATCTTCAAAGAGAAATAGTGCATAGAAACAAGAATAGGAGACTTCGACATAGACTGTGTTCTGGATGAGGAAACATAGGTGAATATTATGACAAAAATAACTTGGGAAATTTTTGGAAATCCTGCTATGATTCCTTCATTGGGAGGAATAGGATTATTTAGAGAAAAGTTGATAAACCTATATGGAAGGCTTACCCAAATATCTATGAATGCTAATGAAACTTTGACAGAGGAATAATTTGAGGTTGTTAAATTTATTGAGAACAACGCCCCATTTGCTATGTTACTAGGAAAAACCTGGATTGAAAAAGATCAGATCTAAAGAAAACAAGAAGAGGAAGCTCTAGAACATAAAAAGAAAGAACTGTGAGGCTTCATGACTAAGAGGATAGCACACTTTATGAAAGAACAAGAAAACCAGTTGAAGCTACTAAGGACCAGAAATTTGGATGTCAAAGTTGACAGAGCCCAGGAAGACTTAAAATATCTATCTACACAGGAGAATAGAGCACCTAACCCAGACAGAGAAGAAGTATTGGTCTTGAACCCTACAAAAGACCATCAACAATGCAAATTTACTATGCTAAGAGGATATAAGAATCAAAATGGGAAGAGGAACCCAGTAACACAGATCATAGGGAATAAAGCTAGAAATCTCAACAAGAAGAAAGCAAAGTGGGAGAAATTACAGGAAGTTCTAGAGAAGACTTTGCAGAAGGAAGGTCTCCAGAATTCAAACTTCGCTGAAATATCAGAGAAAATTAGAATGGAAATTCACCAGGGAGGAGCGATATGACTGTTGGAGGCATTATAACCGTTAGATTGACGTTCCTGAATGGTTAGAGAAACAATTAAGATTATAAATCTCGCCATCAAATCGTTGGGACCGTGTCGTAACAGACATAACTGCATTGATGAAGGCTTCTTAACCATTGAAAAGATCAGTTACATCGCTATCTACTTATCCCGTGGACTATTATGCTGAGCACACTTTCACGAATTGTATCCGAGCCAACAAAAGAACTCATTGCTATCACGTTGTGTTTACTAATATTTCGACACCTATTCTATTACGTTGAGCATTCATTCATCAACCTAAGTTATCCGATCATGAGTGTGCATGTCGGATGAACTCAATGCCATAGAGAAGTCGGTTGAATAAGTTCTAATCGATCTGATGGCCAAAAAATTAATGTCCGTAGGAATTCAAGCTTCATTGACGCGAGGAGTCCAAACCTCCTCATCAACTGCTCGTGGATCTGGACCATCTCGAGCTGCAGCTAAGAAGAGAACCAAGCATCGAGATGAAATTTCGAGTGTGAAGTTAATCCCGAATATCCTTCCCGACTACATCGCGCCTCTGACTGACGCGGTAAGTCATGACAGTTTCCCAAGGGACTTCGATTACACTCTGGTTACTGCATACCTCCCGAAGGGGATGCGTGCAGTTCGACTGTAGCTGGATAAGATCATGGAATTAAAATTCAATGACTTCAACCTAGGGGATCGCAAGAAATACAACATGCTCACTCCTCATAGGTATTTGACTAGGATGAAGGGGAAGAAGTCGAGGATAATCTCCCAATCATGGACTATGGACCTTGCGTAGTCCATTGTCCTGAATGTAATGAAGATACCGCATTTTGGAAGGCACTAGGAGGTTAATGTGTGTGTTAAGATCCTACTGTCGTGCTTCCATGGAAACTATATGTGGCTAGATAGACACATCACCGTCGATCCAATGCTGATCCAGAGGATCACCAGATTGAGCATGCAGGGACCTGGCCCGCAAGACTTCTACCCAAGGAAGGCTGCAGACCGTGCCCTAGCATAGAGGATTAAAGATACCTATGGAGATGTAGAAAATGGGACACGAGGCTACAAGGTAGCTTCCATCCAGAATGGTGCAGTGTGTCTGGCCTGCCAGCTGATTGCAGGAAATCTAGTGAGAAAGAAAAAACCCACACAGGTCACAGGGTTCGTTTTTGACCTCGCTAGAAAATGTGTGGAAGGACTACAAATGAACTAGGAAAAGTACTTAGTCAACCAGTTAGAATTGTATTTCTGTGAAGCTCAGGATCAAGGCTATGAGTTCCATTTTAGCTGGTTGCTGATCCTCATCAGGTTTACTGCTTGGGAGATACCGGAAGGTTTGACCTTGCCTAACATTGAGCCATTCGAGCCACTCCCTATGAAGTTCACCATGCTCTAGTACTCGAGCGATATGGGGAAACAATGGCAGTCGAACCCGGTATTCCATACTTACTATCTCTGATTAAAGAGGGATATTGGGGATGTCCCTCGTATGACGTTGAACACCCTGCACCGGTTCAGGCCCCTTATGGAGATCCATGTAGATCGACACTTTATTTAGATCTCCAAGCATGTAGATGAGAGTAAAAAGGAGCTTCAATAATACTATAATCTCACAGAGGAATACCTAGAAGAAATAACTAAGGACTGGCCTGCAGAGCTCTTTATCCCTGCTGACCTCACAAAGCTGTCCGATCCCGAACTAATCAGAAACCCGAAGGCCACTTGCAAAGGGCATGATACACCTGGAACTAGCAGAAGGAAGAAGACAAAATAAGTCCAGCAGCTGAGCAGTGCATCAGAAGAAACCACTTCACAATCACCTGGATGAGGAGGTGATGATGAGGTAGATAAAGAAGAGACCAATGGAAAAGAAGACCATAATAAGAAAGGTGAAGTAACACCGCTTGGAGATCTCATTGATGAGGATGATCCATCTAAGAAAATAAAGGTTTCTCCCATGAAACCTACATTGTGGAAGAAATCCAAAGCTGGTAAGACCAAGATGAAGACTATGCTCACACTCGATGAATTCAATTTCATCATCGCAGTTGTATTGGACGCTTCGGAAGATATTTTGTAGAGAAATGAAGCTAAGAAAGAGACCATGTATGTAAAAATTGAACCAAAACTGCGAGGGGTATAACATGCCCTTCACTCCATCCGTGTAGTGTCCACTGCGCCCCCACCATCAGAAGAACCAGAGTTGGGAGATGAGCATATCAAACTCCGTAGACTAGCCAATTCGACCAAAGCTCGCCTTTGTCACTCACAGGAAGAAACAGAACATGCTACAGTGGCCCTGAAGCAAGCACAAGAGGAATTAATAGAGAAATGCAAGGTTGCGCAGTAGGAGAAGGCTTCCTTCCAAGAAACATTTGAAGAGGAAAAGGCACAGATCTAGCATGAGAAAGAACAACTGGTCATGGAGCAGGTTGGAGTAAAAGAAGAAGTTAGCAGATCACTTCACCCTATGACAGGCTTAGAGAAAAATGAGGAAGACCCAGTGGAGCATCAGGTAGCACATCTTGTTGAATCCATCCAACAACTTCAACCGAGAATAGCATATCTAGAACTACAAACAGTACCAAGTACTCTACAGGACATGCGAGATCAAAGAAAAGAAACTTCTCGCAGTGTAGTTGAGAGAATCAAGGCCCTCGCCATGGAATGTAAACAACTAAGTGATCTTAGCATGCAGACTTATGAGAGACTCACTAAAGATCCTGAACTAAAGGCACTAGAGTCATAAGTCCAGGAGGCAAAGTAGCAAGCAACGAAAGCACATGCATAGTTGAAACTCCTGTCAGCAGTTAAGAGAATGAAACGATCTTGGGAACAACACACTGTTCAAAAATAGGTTCACACCATACAGAGAAAATTCATGGAAGTGATTGAGAGGCTCCAGCTAGTCCAGGATGCATATTGCCAACTATTTGAGGAGATTGAAGACCAAGGAGCAGAGTTGGAACAAGTAGTCACTGCAATCGAGCAATGCTTAGAGGGACCTGTCAACGAAGCATTTATCTAAGAGTTCTTTGAGCAGGAGGCCTTGGCGCATCAAGAGTTTAAAGAAGCTCGAGCCAAGCTCAAGGATTTTGAGGCAAATCTACCCACATCAGAGTGACTCGACACGAGTCAAAGGCGAGTGTTGGGGGCCTATTGGCCATTGACCAAGATTTGAGGATCCTTGGTCAGGTTTGATCTATTTTGGGACTTCGACAGGCTGTCGAAGGCGGAGCTCAAGTCAAAGTGGATATCACAGGATCTCAGCCCCTTCTTAGGGAATTTTTGGGTTTTGGGATTATGCGATGGGTATGGGGATGTCGGCCCATGGGTTCACCCATGTTTAGGCCCATTTTGTAATATATAAATAGATGTCTAGGAAATGTAAGAAGAGACAATAAGAGGAGACAATATAGGCATCTGTGTGATGAAGTGCTAAGTGCAAGTGATAGTTTTACATGCTTTGTGCATACTATGTGAAACTTGTAAGGCTAAGTGCAAGTGATTGTAAGAAATTGTGTAAAGGATTTGTGTTGTAACCTAGCTCGGGGAAGGAGGATCTGGCGAGATGCGCACAGATCTCTTATCTGATGTGGAGTAGGATTTTGATGCTATGTGCCTATAAGAAGATTGACCGAAGATAATAAAGAAGAGAAGAGTTGGTGGATGTAGCCCGAGGCTGGGGGTGAACCACGTATATCTTGTGTTATGGTTTCTTTGTGCATTATGTATGTTTTATGGTTCATATGATTAATGCTTAGTGAAATGATGTATGCTTAGATGAATATGATAGCTTAGTACCTAATGATGTGAATAAGATGCTAGATCTGATTTGTGTCGATATGCTTAGTGCTTGAATATATTAGATCTGGATGAATACTATGATGTTTTGTTATTATGGTTTATCTGCGCTGTAAACAAAGATTGAATAATAATGAAATATAACTACTAAGTGCTCTGTTAAGGTGTTACAATCACATATCTGTGTCCGAGCTAAGTTTGCAGACACTGGAGTCCTGCAACCACCCGCCTCTACCTCGAGTGAGACTTCATCTGCTTCGTAGGTGTTGCCGAAAGGGCCAGTAGTTAGGGTTTTGTTGGTGCGCTGTTGAAGTGTTGAACCCTAGGTCTGCCCCTGTGCCAACAAAGATCCTGGTCGAGTAACACTACTGAAGAAACCTTTTCTTTTCCTTTACTTCTATGATACCATTTCTGTGACATTTCTGACCCTAAACAACAGGCCAGGCCATGCCACCAAGTAACTTTGTGGAAATAATCTCATATAAAACTTAACCGAAAAAAAGAGATAACATCTGGTATTAACACATATAAATATATATCTATCTAATGCAATTAAACAGACGTCAATA